>CABHPQ010173668.1:0-47950 GCA_902168405.1 Peromyscus aztecus | reverse complement strand
TGAATTGACTTTTCCCATTTCCAAGGACAGAATGCATGAAAGTTCAGGGAAAAAAAGAAGAGACAGGCATGGATTATATGTTATATCTCAAAGTCATTTTCTACATTGAAGTCATGATCTGCATTATGATAACTAATTCTCGGGAAGTATATGATTATGTTTCCCCATTTTAAATATGATCGAGCTGACAGTAAGGTTTTAAGCTGTTGCATAGCTTGCTATAGTCAGTAGGAGGGAAAACAGAAATAGAATCTAGATCTTTCTAAGACCTGAGCTGTTATGCTGTACCTAACTTACCATCTATCCCACACATCCTGCTAATTCCATCCCACCAGAATTGTGTTCTATTCCTTTTTGCTATATAGTGGATCTGTATTCTGAAGTATGAATCATGGCCAACATAAAACAGTCTGCCCACAGAATTTTGTGCAATGTTTTAAATTCCGGACAGTGACTTCATTGGCCCCAGAAGACTGAGGGATCAGTGCAATCATCCATGTCTGAGAGAGAACTTTCTGAGATGACCTGTTGAACACAAATACACAGCAAAGAAACTACACTACCTTTAGTGGACTTCCTATGTCATCAAGTGACAATAGCTGAAGATTTTGGAGTAGGCTAGGTTGGGCTTCGGAGAGAAAGAACACATTTCCCTGTTGTTCACACTTGATTGAATTTGACCATGATTTTCAATTTTTACTTATGAGAGCATAATGATGAGCAGTGGTCACCATGAGTCTTTTCTATTTTTCTCTTCCTCTGTATACACAGTAAGTAGCACTGTGGCAGAGAATGTAAAGGCCTCCTAATAAAGAGCCTACCTTTTTGCCTGCTTTTTCCAGCTCATTTTAAGGTATTATATTTATATCATTCTTCAGAGAAGAATCAGCTGACATTCCAGTGAATATCCCTCACAGCACAATATTTCCAGCCTCTATCTTTTCCCCTTTGAACTAATTACAATTCTGTCTGATTATTTGAGTGGCTTAAGTGGTCATTCATCAGGTAGCATATTCCTGAGGGTGGTGTGTAGCCAGTTTATCTTCATTTTGTTTCCACAGGGCCAAGCTTAGTTCTGAACACATAAAAGAAACACTTGCACAATAAGTGATGAACACACACGTGCAGGAAGAGTCAGCATTTAAGAAGTGTGTGCTGAATTGAAATTGGTCCTTAGTACATCTGTATGTAATGCACACACAAAGATTGACATTGCTCATCATTATGCACTGAGCACCTTGCTCCATCCTATGAACCTCATACATTGGTCTGATTCTGGTGTCTTTGAAGCCGGTTGCTGGAGTTCATTGGGAATGTTGTATTTGCCAATTCCACTTTACTTCCTCTGTCCAGATTTCAGGTGCAAGCAGCATGCCTTTCATTTATCCAACTTATCCAGAGTGTATTCAATAGGATAATCAACTCCCAGCATGTTCCACACTTGTTGCTTGTCAAAGCCTCTTACAGTCAAGAGATGTAAGTAATTGGTATGGTCTACTGGGCAACACGTGTACTGAGAGTTTCAGGATTTCAATTTTGCTCTTCCTTCAAGAACGCTCTATCCAGGCCAGCTGGAGTGACCTTTCTTCTTTCATCTCTGTAGTGACGAGAAATACTGTGACTGGCTGACTGGCTGTTAAGTGTAGCCTCCATCTGTCCCTCACAGTTTCTCTGTTTTCTTGCCATAGAATGCTGCAGCATACTCTTAATTGTCTATTTTACTTATCTGTCTTCCCAAATTTAGCATAACTCACTCAAAACCATTGGCCTACTTATGTGGAGTTTCTGTCTTTTACAAGAGGACTTAACATAATGATGTTTCCTGAAGGCTCTTTATATGCAATACTGTGATAAGTGGGCCAAAAATATAAACATGACATGTGCCCTATAGCAAGGGGTGGGGGAGGCAAACAGACTTCTTGAAGGAAAGGATGGCAGACAGAGTGAGAAGGAGGAAGGGTATTGTGCCACAAATTTAAGAGTGCTTACAAAATATTCATGACATGAATTACCAATGAATTTCATGGATGAAGCATAGAGGATTGATAAATATTAAATCATTTTGTCAAACACAAAGACATCTCTTACCTCTGAGCATGTTGTGTTTAAAAGGAACACCAGTCTGAATTGGAATCTCATAGGACTGTGTTCCATTCTACAGGGAAGGCAAGGTTTGGGTCAAGGTTATACAATAATACGGGGTTGCAGAAGAAAGGCTATGAAAGCAATTTATCTATCCCATCTCTCTGAAAACTGAAGCTGGATTTCCTTTAGCATTGGTAGTTTAAACTGATAGAGAGCCATTCTTTTATTAATTAATCCAATTTCTTCTCTTGGTCATATTAATTATATAATTATCATAATTTATGGGTTTTGAACTAAATCATTATATTTAAAAAGTTACTTTCTGGAATTAGACTTTCAAGGACCAAATTCAAGGTTTATAACAGAATACTTTGACTTTAAACGGTAACTTCAGCAACAGCTCCTCCTCCTCCTCTTCTTCATGTTTTTGGCCTTAGTTTCTTCAAAGGGTATTTGAGTTGTTTACTGCTAAGTATAGACTTTTCCAAACATTAATCTCTTAAATCATAGTCTATTTAAATATATCTCATAGTTCTGTAGGTTTAAAAGTTGAATAATATTGTCTAGATATTTTTCTACATGATTTTGGTGGGTGCCACTTTGTAGTATTCAAATGACATGTGGATCAGTTGAGGTAGGACCAAACCCCTCACCCCTGCATCAAGGCTGAGCAAGATATCACTCCATAGGGAATGGGCTGCAAAAAGTCAGCTTATGCACTAAGAATAAATCCTGGTCCCATTGCCAGGGCTGCTACAAACTGCCCAAGCCACACAACTGTCATCCACATTCAGATGGCCTACTTTGGTTCCGTGAAGGTTCCCAAGTTGTCAGTCCAGAGTCGATAGGATCCAATAAGGCTTTGCTCATACATCTGGCTCCTTAGCAGGAAATACCGAGGGGCCAGATTCACATGGATATTCTGATAAGGATGTATATTATCTCTGTATTATGGTGGCCTCAGAGGTATAAGAAAGCTTATATGTGCTCTGAAGCTCTAAGAGTGACGTTTGCAGCAATCAAAATAGAAGAGGCAGAGTTGTTTTTTTTTTCCTTCTGTCTATACTTGTTAACTTTTTATGTGACAAAAATATCTGGCATAAAAATAATTAGGGGACAGTTTATTTTGCCTCAAGATTTTAGAGCTATGACTTCATCTTTGTAGAGAAGGTGATGTAGATATGCACTACATGGCAGACGAGTAGCAAAGCAGGAGCACAGAGGAGCCAGAGACAGGTCACCTCCAAGGGTCCATCCTTGGTGACCTTTTCCCTCCCACTACCTCCCACTCCTTCCAGATTCCAAACTTGCTAAAATAGTATCATGAGCCTTTGAGTAATATTTCATATTCAAATTATACCAAAGACAAAGCCTTTGCAAGAACCAAGCAACGTTTTCTAATGTTCTTTATAGCCAAAAGGGTCATAAAGTCAAGGGCATGTGGTCCCACATTAACAAGAAGCATGTAAGAATTTATTTAAACTGGGTGGTGGTGGTGTACACCTTTAATCGCAGCACGTGGGAGGCAGATCCAGGTAGATCCCTGTGAGTTCGAGGCCAGCCTGGTCTACAGAGCAAGATCCAGCACAGGCACCAAAACTACACAGAGAAACCCTGTCTTGAAAAAATGAAAAAAAAAGAATTTATTTAAAAACTGTTCTATCTATTAAATGAGATAATAAGATCTTCCTTATCAAGTTGTTCAGTCTATAAAATGCTAGATTATAAAATGCTTAAAATATAGCTTAGCACATAATGGCTAGATATGAGCTGTTTTAATTACATGTGGACCTTATTTTATAGGAACATCTATGCTTGCAAAACTCTTTTATTAAAACACATCTTTCTCCCATTCTGAGAACAGTGGAAACATTGTGGGCTAGGGTAGAAACCAGTGTGTTTGAAGACCCTAAACTAAATTAGGCATATCTCATATGACAGAGGCACTGAGATTAAAAATAATCCATGTTAGAACTTGAAAGGGCTGTTTCTGTAAACGGTCAAGGGAGAAGTGCTTCCCTGGATTTATTCATGGCTATATTGGAAGTGACAGTATGTGTGTGCTCCCCTCATGTAGCTACTGTGCTGGGCACACACACCAAATACACTTAGGAGGGGAAATAATAAATCATTAGAACTGTGAGCTTCTCTTGCACAGAACCATGCGGGGGGAGGATTCCCCCAAGCAATTCAAACTCAATTACCCTGCTCACAAGGTGTTTGAAATAGAAACAAATGAAGAAAGCAGGTGTAGAAGCAAGCAGCATTCATCAGTGCAGCTGGAGACACTGTCCTGGGCCACTGGGTAGATTTGGTTAATTGAAAATAGGAGTAAAAAGAATGCAAGTAACTCCTAGTCTTTGTAGAGCATGCCAGCATCAGAAAAATCATTTCTGTGTATTGTCAGCATTGTCCTATAAAGCACAGCTGGTTACTTTACTAACCAAGTGGCATTTAGATGCATCAATGGCCTTGTTCAATGTTAGAGACTGTACATTGTCAGGACTAGAGTCAGCACTTTAGATCCTGGCCCAAGCTAATGGAGTGTCTCTTGTACAACAGGTTCTGACTTCTCCAAGTGAATGCCCTCTGCTCTTTCAGAATGTTGCAAATCTGGTCTGGACGATATCTGTTTTACTGTACCATGGTAGCCAATGTAGTTATTGAATTCTGAAGATTGTCCTGAGAATTTTAGTGCTGTATAAGGGTCGTTTCAGTGATAGTCATTTGTTTTCTTATAATTCTGGAGGTTGTATGTTTGAGAATGAAGTGTCCCCATGTTGGTTTCTTCTGAGCCTCATCTCTTTTGGGTTGTAGCTCTTGGTGTCTTCACACGATCATCTGTCAGTGCTTGCTGGTATCCTAATCCCCTCTTCTTGTTTGGATAAGAGCTTGTTGAATTAAGCCTTATTTTCTACTTCCATTTTGAATTGCCAATTTAAAAATATTTTCTTCAAAAGCATTGACATTCTGGCATACTGAGATTAAGACATCAACATACTAGTTTAGCGAGGAGTACGTTTCTACCTATAATAGAAACTTGCCAGATATCCTTATCTCATGTCCCTATGCCACTGGTCATATTTGTTCATATATTAAGTATTAATTTATTTGGTTTTTTTTCAAGACAGGGTTTCTCTGTGTAGTTTTGTTTGGTGCCTGTCCTGGATCTCACTCTGTAGACCGGGCTGACATTGAACTCACAGGGATCTGCCTGGCTCTGCCTCTGGAGTGCTGGGGTTAAAGGCATGCTCCATCACTGCCCAGCTTTAAGTATTAATTTTAAAGTGTTCCAAAATCCATGTACGGGCCTTGGAGTATGACACCATGTAACTAGATGACATCTAAGTCTAGTAAACTCTGTGTGAAGGACAAGTGTCCCTTTTATTATACTTTCTAACATCATCCTGTAACATCTACACATATGGAATGAGGTCATTTGTGTATTATAGTTTTGATATTAGCTGAATAGAGTTTGTATAGTGAAGCTAAGAACCTGAGACCGTATAGATCATGGTCCCTAGGGAAACACCTGCCATTATTCTGTTAAATGAATATAGTGATAAAATAAGTTCTAGTGGAATACTGCTATATCCACAGATAGGTCCATCAATCAGTCCTCAGCAGAGAAACTTCATCTTGCAGTAGATGGCAAGCAACACAGTGATCCACCCTGCTCAATGAACAGAGAGGGAGAGAGACTATGGAGCACTCAGCACTGAATGGAATGTCTTTATCCAAGCCCCGCCCCCTTAAGGCTCAGAGAAATGAGAAAGAGGGGGCAGAAAGATTGTAAGAGTCAGAGAAGGTGGATGATGTTTAGGAAGCCTCATTTTGCAGATAGAATGGGGCATTAACAAAGGCTTGCATGTTATTGGACATATGAGTCTGGACTTCTAGAGAGACAGGTCAGAGCTGGGAGTTCTGAGTTAGTTAAGTCAAAAGTGTGTAAAAGCCAGCAGCCAGTAAAGTTGCCAGAGGAAACATCCAGACAACAAAGCAAATACTATCAGTGCCCACATGGAAGCACTAATTAGACTTATTAGGTTATAAAAAGTACATGAAATTTAGAGGAAATATGCTGGTGGGAACATGGAGAAAAACTGGAGTGAGGAAATGGGGTGCATATACAATCATATTCCATTTGTACATGTAGCAAACTCTCAAGAACAAAGACAAAAACTAAAAAAAAGAGTTAAAGTAGATAAAGCAGTCTATGCTCTTTGCTAACACAACCACAACTGGATCTGGGATGAAAGAAAAACTGGAAGACAGTGAGAAGCCTGAGGTAATGGAGGCAGGAAAATGACATGCATAAAGGGAGGGTGGTGTCAACAACAACCACAGAAAAGATTTTATGAGTATGAGAATATTTACTACAATTTTTCTATAAGGTTACTAAATAAAAGAGAGGCAACCATGAGATTTTGCAAAGTTGAGGACATTGAATCATTGATAAGTATAGGCTTTAGTACTGAGTTTAGAAATGTTTGAAAGGACAGTGTGACCTCAGCAAGTAGAATCAAGTTGTATTCAACTCTTCCAATAATATTGTTGGCTGGGATTCAGAATGCAAATGACCTTAGCTACAAGCAGCATTGTTATTTCACCTTGCAGCTTTATGTTCAGAAAGGGTACCTTGGTCTATCTTTTATTGGTCCATCAGAACACCCAAACTAGGTAGCTGTGACTATTTGGATGAGATGCTACCCACTCCCCCTGCTAATCTTGAGCATTTGAATACTTGGTCTCCAGTTGATGGCTACTTAGAAAGGATTAGAAGGTGTGACCTTGCTGGTAGAGATGTGCCATTAGAGGTGGGCTTGTTTTCAAAGCCTTTTGCCATCCCCAGTGTGCTCTCTGCTTCCTCTTTCTGGATGCTGATGTGAGCTTGTCAGGTGCTTCTCCAGCTGCATACCTGCCTGCCTGAGGTCATACATACCACCATAATGGTGATGAATTTTTATCTGTCTGGAACTGTAAGCTCCACATAAACACTTCCTTCTATAAGTTCCTTTGATCATGGTGTTTTATCATGACAGCGATAGAAGAGTGTAGAATACAGTTACTTATAAAGAGGAGAAGTTTATTTAGCTCGTGGTTCTAGGGACCGGATGTCTGATATTTGACAAATAAGTCTGGCAAGGGCTTTCTTTTCTGTCATAATATTTGAAAAACTTTAAGTTCAAGTGGATACATGCAGAGCCGCTTCTGTCTTACAACCCTTTCTTCAAATCACCCATTAGACTATGATGACATTATCACTTCTTAAACACCAACCTCCCATCATGGCCAGAATGGCAATCAAATTTCAACATATCTCTTAGAGGACAAACTCTATTCAAACTCTAAGCAATGACTACATCGAGAACCGACATAGTACTCGCAGTTCTGATTCAAATATGCCAGTTGCAGCCCTCTCTTGAATCAAGTAAGCAGAGCTAAAGCCTTTGAAAGAATGTGGCAGCTGCCAGTTAAAACACAGGCTGGGGTAAAAGAAAGAACATTTCTCAAACAAAAGCCCTTATGAAGGGAAGAGCGTTCTTGCAGATGGGAAGAGTGATTCTGAGTAACAAAGCAGAGTATAAGGAACAGAAAAGTTGGTCATTGAATTAATGTAGCAAAAATGCAATGTGACAAAAATGCAAGAGGTACAGAGGAGGAAACTGAGGTTTTCGTAGTTGCAAAAAGCTGACTGTAAATTCTCAATCAGATTCAAAGACCCTCTATGCTCATAGTCATTTGCAATAATTACGTGGTGTCATCTCACTCAACAATGTAACTGAACACTTCAGCACTGCATTAATGGAGTTGTTTCTGGAAACCTGCATGCACTTTTCAATCATTCCCTGCAAGGCAGAGCTGCTTATGCTCTGCCTTGACGGCTACATAGGAGTCAGAAGCATGTAATGCTCTTTTCTACAGGCATTGTAGAGTGATTTTGATTTCTAAATATCCTACTAAAATTTTAAATCTTAAGAAGTTCTTTTTGGTTTAAATAAGCTTTTCTCACTCTATTTTGCTATACCTCTATTCTGTTAATTTAACAAGCAGATCCACAAGGTAAATCACTGGACTTTGTCAGGCAAATGTCCTTTGAACTTTACAAGGGAAAGATGCAAAGGGAAGAATCTCACTTGGTTCGGATTCATTAGTAAGCACTTGTGAATATCTGTCTATTTCTTTGGGCAACAGCACAATAATGAAATGTTTTACACAGGGGAACAAACTTGGGTAGGGCTTTTTACCTTAAAATTACAACAAAATTGATTTGAGATTGCTTGGAGTGACATTCTATTTTGCATGCCACATAGTAAATGTGGACTTCACTTTGAAAACCTATTTCCTGACATCTATAAAACAACGCATGTTTCAATCTTGCTTTTGTGTTTGTCCAATCATGATGATTGAAGACAATGCTGGTTTCTAAGGGTACACTGCTTTGTGTGAGGCAGTTGGATTTACTGCTTATTTGGTGTGTGTTCCATTTCTTAGGTGAATTTCTCAAAACACTCTAATTTGTTGTGGAAGGTTAAATGTTTTTCTACACTACTCTGTATTTTGACACTTAAATAAGTGAGTTAGTTGATGACTGAGCTTGTGCTGTGAGACGTGGTGGCTGTGCTAGTTAATCCCTAGTCAATATCACATGAAGGTAACCTAATACGGCATAGAAGAAATGGGATTTAGATTCCCACATTTTGGAGGCAACAGAGTTACTGCTGTGTCTTATTAGATCTTTGATTTTTGAGTTAGTTACAGCCTCTTAGAATAAAATTTTCATATCTTTAAAGTTGAAATGGTAACATATCACCTAAAAGAATTCTGTAAACTTTAAACAAATTATGATAACTTGTAGTTTCAGCTAGCTTTGTGGGAGATGCTTTAAAGATTTTTTTTCATACTGTGCTGGCTTCTATTTCTTATTTTTAATGTCCACTGATGACCATAGAGATACCCATCTTTGTGGAATTATGGCCATAATCACAAGCCATACATGACAAAGTACATAAGAGTTGACATAAAGAGAAAACAACTCTTAGGTATAAATAGAGCAATATTTTCCTAATGATAATATATTGTTTTTACAGTAAAATAAATTCACCCACACCTATCATTTACTTCTTTATAGTTTGAACAAAATAATATAATCAAGTATGTTTGTGTGTAGTGTGCCATAGTACAAACATAACATAAATTTCCATGCTTTCAAAACTAGTTACAAAACAAAACCACTAATCACTGACATCACCAAGAAACCTGTGACCTCTAATCAGCACTCACTACTCAAAGATTGTGATCAATATTTGACTATATTGATGCCATAGGATTCTACAAATTTGTTCAGAATATCAATGACATAGAACATTGACACCAAAGGATTTGAGGTAGCACTGTTTACAAAAATGGCTCATATTTGATTGCAGTTTGTATTTACAATAACCTATTGAAAAGAATTGATGTGTTTTGAGCTTTAGGGGTTTTGGATCACATCCCAGTGTAGAGGGGCATCAAGTACATATAGAGACATGTATCTCTATTACAACCCAATGCATGTTTAATATCTTTTAAACCAATTCTTTTTTCAAATTACTGATTTTGGGGGGTACTTTTTGTTTGATTAAACTCATTATCTACTAGTGGGTAGTATTTTGTTTGACTCATAGGATAGACTAGACAGAATTAGGGCTTAGAATAGTATTGTACCTATAAACTGTGAGTACACGAGAATGTAGCATGTTCTAGTACATAGGTAAATCTGAAATGCAATTTCAACATATGTTGGATAATGCATGCTTTTTAAGGACAGTTCATAGAGACCGCTAAATGTTCCCAATCAAGAAAACCAACATTTTATTATTTTTCTAATTTATTGTGTATGTGTATGTATGGTGTGTGTGTGTGTGTGTGTGTGTGTGTGTGTGTGTGTGTGTGTTCATGTGGATGTCAGAGGACAATATTTTGGAGTCAGTTTTCACTTTCCCCTATACTGAGGTGGGTTCTCTCTTGTTATTTTTGTCACTATGCTGGCCTGTGAGCTTTCAGCTGATTGTTTTATCTCCACCTCTCATCTCAACATAGAATTACTGAAACTACAGATGTGCAATGTCATGTTTTCTTTGTTGTTTGTTTGTATGTTTTGTTTTGTTTTCCATGGGGATCAAACTGAAGTCATCAGGCTTGGGCACCAAACACTGACCCAACTCTCCATGCTAAAGGACTGATTGTAGAGATGTGAAATGACTTGGTGAAGGTCCAGAAGATCCCACATAGAATACCTAGATTTGAATACAGATGTCTTTACTGTGAACCCAGTGCTATTTGTATTGCTGTCAATGTAGAGTTGA
This sequence comes from Peromyscus aztecus, assembly GCA_902168405.1. Classification (NCBI taxonomy): domain Eukaryota; kingdom Metazoa; phylum Chordata; class Mammalia; order Rodentia; family Cricetidae; genus Peromyscus; species Peromyscus aztecus. The sequence goes on along the minus strand of CABHPQ010173668.1, from coordinate 37,517 downwards.
AACATTTGCATGTGATAGTGAATAAAGACATGAAATCAGGGCTATATAAATTAGGGGAAATTGCTCCAGAATTTTATAAAGTACAGTGCATCAAATAACTATGTATAGAATGTTCTGTGCTTATTTAGAAATTATGCACTCATGTAAATGGTTCTAATCACAAAATGGATTAAAATCAAGCCCTATTTTCAGAGTAAGCAGCCAGAAACTGTGAGTTTTCATTTTTAGGCAATCTGGTATATGGGATAGCCTTTTTTAGTATGAGAATAAAGGCAGGTATACAGGTGAGTGAAAGCATCTCTGTGTGTCTCCTGTTGCTACTGATGAGAACATCATGGTCCTGATCATCATACTAAAATTTATGAAGTACCCAGAGAGTCAAGTGACAAGAGAATCTGGTCCAGAGACTTTATATGAGAAAGCACAAACTGAGAAAGACCTGAGTGTTGGACACCACTGTTTAAAGTATGAGCAGTGCTTCTTGGGTTAGCATGAAAGGCCTCCTGTGTGGAACCATGTATCATCCTGGGTTGCATCCAGTCTTTGTTCATTCACTCAAGTGTAAATGGATATGGCTGGCTTCCTGGTACATGCTTACAGAAATCCCAGAACTCTGTGAATTCGGTTTTACTTGCCTTGAAACTCTGAAAAATAGAAGACCTGGAAGCTGGTCCTTATAAGCAGATTATGGACTTACATTTCTAGCATTGCTCTACAGTAGTTACATGACATTGGGTGAAGCATCCACTCATTTTGAGCTCACCTGATTTCCTTTTCTTGACCCCAAGTTTGTTTTCAAAGACCATAGTGACTAACCTTTCATTTCATGGATTGGTTGTGTGAAACCCACAGAGCTAATCTGCTGTCAGAATAGCAACTTGGGACCACTTTGCTTCATTGTGATGTGATAATATAATTTAAAGATAATAAAAGATAAAATAATTCCTGGTTATGTATTTTTGAGAAAACTATTTAACTATTTGTACCTTGATTAGTTAAACAAAAAAATAAAGGACTATATGAATGACATCTGTCATATAAGTTTGTTGTGAAGAGGAAATAACTAAAGAATTTGGCCTAGTGCTTGGCGTGTAGCTGTATCTCAACTTCTATCTCTCTTACTTGTGTGCTTTCTCTCTCTCATTTATGATTCCCTGATTTTCTATGCCTTGTGATAGGTGAGACACATATAGTTGTGAATAGCACAGATAAACTTCTAGTCTCATGAATAATTCAATTTAGTAAGGAAACAAATGATCAAAATAAAACTTATTTAAAATTGGTCCATTTCTTAACTGGTATGAGGGAAAATGACAAGAAAAGATAAAGTACTTTGGGCAAAGAGTGGGGTCAAGAAATTCCTCTTCAGGAAATACCATCTTCAGCAGGAACTTAAAGAAGCCTGTCTCTAGGAAATGTCAGAAGAATCTAAATGTCATGGAAAACCTGAATTCAGGCAACGAGTTGGATATGAATGACCTTAGCAGAAGAAACACGATGTGATGTGCCCAAACAGGAAGCAGTATGCATTCTGAGCATGAAAACTGAGGGGCTGGTCATAGTCTCTATGCCTTGGTCCCATTTCCCACACCCCTGGATCATGTGCCATGGTATCCACCTGTGTTCTTAAGTATAGCCTTATGGATCACTTTGGGTTCTATGTTTTCTTACTAGGAGCATTTGACCACGTTATTCCTCGTCTTTGAAATTACTTACATATACGTTTCTTATTCAAGCTTTGGAATGGTTTTCCTTCTGCTTATCCTTCCATTTCATTCTAGTCTTTGTCTCTGTGCTCCTCTCTGTAGCCTCTTTTCCCACGACATGAGTCCAACTGTGCCCCTCAAGAGCTGTAGTGAGGGAATCCATCCTATAACACTCTTGTTTCTTATATTAGCCCCCAAGTTCTCATGTCTCCTTTTCAATTTTTAAATGGTCCTAACTACTAGGTAGATAATAGTCTTCTTTGTAGTAGATCCACAAGAGCAGAGATGATAGGTTATGAGCCAAGGGAGGGGTTTGTTGAGGATACAATAGTTCTACCCAAACATTAATTTATCTGACATAGATTGTAATGGTTACCACTAGAAGTCAACTTTACAGAATCTACAAACACTTGGGGCATACCTGTGATGGATTATCTTGATTATATTTATTGAATACTACTGTGGGTTATGCCATGCCCTGGATGGGATATTGGACTATAGACAATAAAGGGAATTGAGCAGCTTTATGCATTCATTGACCTCTGTTCCAGATTCTGGCTATGATGTGGCCAGGGCCTTTAAGCTTCTGTTTTCTTGACATTCCTCCATGATGGACTATAAACTATGAACTAAAATAAACCCTTTCTCCCTTAATTTGCTATTGCCAGAGCACTTCATCAGAGTCACAGGTAGGGAAATTAGGACACAAGTTTTCCAAATTTTCATTAACACTGTTTTTCTTCATTAAAGAAAATTTTATCATTGAAAATTTAGAAGGGTAAATCATGTTCATATCTATGTCAAAATTCCACATAAATGCAGGAATGATCAGATTTCTGTGGTAGAGGTACAGAAGTAAGACAGAAAATTCAACTCCCTTCTACAACTTGGGGTCAAACATAGTAAGAAGACATTTCTGAAAGACATAAGGGGGGAACCCTGTAGCATGAATCTTAAAGAGTCTTATTAATAAAATCAAACCTGAGCCAGGTATTGGGGCGAACACTGGAAGGTCAGAGAGACCGAACGAGCCACAGCTAATCTCACCTGGCCAACTTCTCAGCTGGTCCTGTTTCCTCAGACTGGAAGCCTCTGTGTCCTCATATCTGAATGGCTCTCAGCTGAACTGCTGCTAGAAGCCTGAATGCTTAACCAGTCCAAATGCTTCTCCAGGCCAAATGCCTCTCCAGAGCAAATGCCTCTCTTGGGCAAATGCCTCTCTTGGGCAAATGCCTCTCTTGGGCAAATGCCTCTCTAGGGCAAATGCCTCTCTTGGGCAAATGCCTCTCCAGGGCAAATGCGTCTAGTTTCTGGTCCTCATGCCTTATATACCTTTCTCCTTTCTACCACCACTCCCTGGGATTAAAGGCTTGCTTTCTGGGATTAAAGGCGTGGGTCACCATGCTTGGGTGTATCCTTGAACACATGGATTTCTGCCTCTGGAATGCTAGGATTAAGGGTGTGTGCTACCACTGCCTATCCTCATGTTTAATATTGTGGCTGTTCTGTCTCTGACCCCAGATAAGTTTATTAAAGTACACAATATTTTGGGGAACACAATACCACCACAGAACCCCAAGAAATAATTTAATGTAAAAAAAAATTAAATTTCTCTTTTCTAACTGACATCAGAGTCCAGTTAGGAAAGATGGCACCAGGGACAGGGTGAGGGTCACACTGGAGTCTCCTAGATGCCAGATATAGAAGAAGCAGGTCTCCTTAAAGGACTAATACAGACAAACAGGTAAGCTAAAAAATGGACTCATTTATTCATTCAACAAATTTATTAGTAAAAACTTATTCCTGTGAGTCAGTACTCTGACACTTGAAATATGTCAGGAAACAAAACCATATTTTTGTCTTCATCCTGCATATATTTTTCCACGAGAAGATGAAATAAAATATGGAACATCCAAGGATGAAAATTTTTAGGTGGTTGTAGGTGATATGCAAAACATAAACATAGAATCTCATTTATGGGAATGAAACCAGGTGTCAATTTTAAGGAGCGCAACTAAGATAGACACTGTAAGATAGTTATCTTTGTGATGTTAGATCATCTACAGGGTTTCTTCTAGAGGATAGTTTTGCCAGATGCATCTATGTTATTACTGGAAAACCTTGCTGTGATGACTAAACTTTGTTGTCAGCATGACATATCTAGAAAGAGAGAGCCCCAATTCAGGAACTGCTTCCGTTAGACTGGCCCATGGGCATGTCTCTGGGACATTTTCTTGATTGCCAGTTGATATAGAAAGTTCCAGTTCACTGTTGGAAAAACCATTCCCTAATCTGGTGGGCCTATCATAGATGAACATGAGCCTGCGAGCAAGCCATCAAAGCAACATTCCTCTGTTCAAGTTCCTGCCTTGACTTCCTGATTTTGCTTCCCTTCATGATGGATTGTAACCTGTAAGCAAAATAAACTAATTCCTACTAGAGAGTGCTATTGCAATAATGTCTCATCATAGCAACAAAAACACAAATGACTGATTCTGGGTAAAACCCTCAACCTCCATTTACTTTTAGTTGATTTCTAAAATTATTAATTTTAGAGGTGGTGCTTCTGGAAAAAAAATGCTTTTAGGTTTCTCCTGGCCTTGATATAAATGACACCTCTGACTGAAGCCACAGACAGTTAAAATTGTCTTGTGCAAAGTTACATTTAACTATGTTAGTCTACAAAAATTTGTCTTTACTTATCACGCAATCCCACCCCTGCACTCCATGCAAAAGTTGCTTTTCTCTATTACTATTTTACTATTTTTCCCTACTGTCTTGGAAAAGATGCTATGTACACCCTAATAATTGACTGCATGCTTTATTATAAGTTGTAAATGATAAGATTTTCTAATCAGTAACCTTTCTTTAGGTTTATATAATGCAGACCATCTATTGAGCTGCAGATAACAGCAGTCAACACATCAAACAAGTAGACCATACAAATGTGTAGGTATCCTAGATCCTTTCTATTTTACACACATTCCCTCCTCTCTCTCTCTGTAAGCCTTAGCCATGCTACCCTTAGGGCAGATGGTCTTTGTTGGTGATAGCTTCCTTTTTTGTTTCTCTCCATATAAAGTTTTTTTTTTTCTGTTGCCTCAGCAATTTGTCTTACTGTCTTTGTTTTCCTTGAGTAACAAGGAATGGATGCAGGTTCATGGCTGCATATACTTCTTCATGTCTACCTTAGAAGCTAATAAACTACTCTGAGACAAAATGGTCAATTAAATATAGAGTGTATAAGGCCAGCAAGATTGTTCTATGGGTAAAGATGCTTGCTACTAAACCTGACAACTTGAATTTAATTTCTGGGACCCACATTGTAGACAGAGAGAAAGGACTATCACAAGTACTGTGACTGCTCCTCTCTCCTCACACTATGACATACACACCTACACATACATTTTGAAAATATAAACAAAAATTTCAAAGATACTTTGTACACCTAGACCTAGAAGAGATAACTTAGTGGAAACAGATTTGCTGAAGCATTAGCTGTGAATAATTTACCCCAGAGAAAAATTGGCTGCTCTCTCTAAATTCTCCTGTTGGAATTATAAGCAGGAGTTTTAATTTATTTTATTAGTTTAATATTTTTGAAATTTTATATATTAATTCCATATTTACATAATTTTTAACTCCTTTCTCCATTCCAACTCACCTTTCAAATTCACGGCCTCCTCTTCTTTACGATATATAAGCCACTGAATCCATTTAGTGTTGCTCAGATGTGAATTGGTTAAGCTCTGAGTGTTAGAGATGGGATAACCTGTCATGGGACTCATTCTGGAGAAGACTGATATGCCCTCCTTTGTTATCCAATAGTTGCTTGTAGTTCATTATCTGGGAGTGGGACCATGTGAAAATTTCCCCCATGGGTGAAATAGTGATACTTATATCTTGGTAATGTCTAACAGATGCCTAACTGAACTTAAGACCACTCAATCGGAGGGAAAGCATGCCTGACAGTATCCATATAGCCAATTATCTATCATTAGTGAGATCATATAGTCTAGAGAAGAATCTACTGCTGCCACTTTCCTAAACTAGTATAATTTCTAACTGAACTCTAAACATTGATCCTTATGCCTGCAGATCGCATGGAGCTCTTACCTCACCAAAGAAGCTTCTTTTTGCAGAAGACACACACCAGTATAGAAATGTGCATCTGGTCAAAATTCATCTGGGATTTCAAACCAACAATGGTTTAAAGATTCAGCTAGAAGTCTTAGTTTTGACAAGAGTAGCAGAACAGACAGGATTCCAGCTTGAGTTCCACAGTTTTATCCATGGTTTATCAGGGATTCACTCTTTGCAACAGCTGAGCTGTATTAGTAACCAAGACTCAGCCTCCTAAGGTAGGAGCAGTGGTTGGTGCTGTTTTGAGTTCATGTTAGGACATGTGTAGTAATGACTCTCTAGGGAGGGAAAACAAAAGCAAAGAAAGGTTCAGGAGAACTCTATGAGATGTCCAGAAACAGCATTAGGATTCTGGTCCTTTCCTTCGAATTTGACCGAAGTACAAACTCTTTTAAACTAGAATGCAAAATGAAATAATGTGGTCTTGTTGGGGACATTTCATTAAGAAATATATAAATAGACACAAAATTTGCTGCTTAAATTCTGATTTTGAATACAAAGCATTCTTAACATTTACTACTTAATAAACATACTGAGAGTATGTTGTATGTAACATGTACTAAGGAAACTGAGGTTTAATAAATATTTATCAGGTCTTTTTTCTCCAACCTAGCATTCTTCTAATTTCAGATCTGGGAAATGTCATTTCTCCCACTATTTGGGCCACAAAATGCACACTCTAACTTGCAAGGTTGACAGGAACTGACATTGTTCTCACAACAGCCCACCAGGTCTGTGTAGGGATAGTTATGTGGTGTCATCCAAAATGTTGTTGAGTGTGGTGGACATTAATGATTGCAAAAGCTAAAAGAAAATATTCTGAATTTTTTCCATGCAGGAATGATGGATTATGGAAGAGGTAGATGTTTCATTTGATTTAAATATGTGGTTCCTGTAATCTCAGCCAATAAGAGGCTGAGTCAGAGAATGGATATCTGTAAAGCAAAACTCCACCTCAGCAACTATACAGAGAAAATACACATATAAATGAAACAAAACATACATTGTAGGTATATATTGAATATACCATACATCAAATTGTTATAGGCAATTTTGATGTCTTCACATGTCCATTAAATTTAAGAAAAATATATAAATTCAAACCATTGATGGGACAATATGAAACAATAATGTTATATATGAAGCAGTGCAGACTACTTACCACCTCTGTGTTTCCCAAGCCCCCATTTACTTGTTCTTTTATTTTCCCATGAACTTAGAGTAACAGACATCATGCCTCTGAGGAGCCTGGGGCTCATTTCAACTAATTATGTTTTATCATCCAATATCACATCATCAAAATGTTATTAAATCAGCATTTTAAAGATCTACTTAATGGCAAGCAATGCTCATGGCCCTATAATGTATGTCAAACTGCTTAACCCCCAAGAAACCTCCCAGTCTACAAAGAGATTATTCAACAATTGCAATGGTCCTATGTTGCAAACAGAATGGCCAGGGGCAGGAGAGTACTATGAAAAGCAGTAGATGTAAATGAAGTGTCTAGAGATAAGGATTGGGGCAATTTCTGTTGGAGGATTTGGAGATGCTTTGGAAGTCATTATTACTGTGATGATGGGAAAGGGAATACATTCAACAAGAAAAGAAACAGGCAATAGTTTCTTCTCATTCAAGGTCATTGTTATATTGTAGGCATTGCACTGTACACTGTATATGCTGGCTTTTATTCAACCCAGCTTTGAGTTATCTTTCTTTTAACATTAATTAAACCAAATAGACATTATTTATGAAGCCACAAATGGCATCTTTTATTTAAACCATAAAACTCCATTTTGAATATAAACTCCAGAATGACATGGCTCTTCTCAAATGATATAAATTTGCACAGCCAATATAAATAGATAAAACAATAAAGAGAAACAAATAAAAAATGCCATTTTTTTTATAAAAGGAAGGTCCTTTATGCAGTAATAATAGCTCAGCAAATTTAACCACAGAAAAAGACCCTAGAATAAAAAATTTATTAGAAGGAATTTGTAGGACTTTTGTTCTAAAAACTTGAAGATAGAATTTCTCCTGCAATGAAAAAGAATTATGTGCCTTTCACTTTGGGAAAAACAAAGAATAATTAATACATAGTGACTATAGGCAAATTTTCTACCATTAGTCATATTAGGATATGTATTACACTGCTGAGAAGATAAATTATACACTTTGTAATAAGGGAAGATAGCAGGTAAAGTTTGCAATATGCCCATGCAAACTCTCTTTATAGAAGAAATTGTACTTGTTCAGCGCAATTAGAAAACAGAAAGAAATCGATCATTTAATGTCTAAATATGACCAAGAAGTTAGGAATAGAGTTTTGTGACATTTTATTTCTGTTTTATATGAAGCAAAAAAGAAATAATGTTTTCTCTTCTGGAAGCAGTTGAATAAACGTCTCCTGTAACTTGGCTGACAGCTAAGGCAAACTTTTGAGTATTAATCCACTTATAGAAGAAAGTTTAGCCTGTTCAGGAAATAGGAACCCAACCATGTATGCAACAATTTTCTGATTGGCAAATAATTAAGACAGGAAATTGCTAAACACAGTTTAATAGTGGCATACATAGGGTAATAAATGTTAAATATGTGTGGCTGTCTTCTGTACTTAGTGCCCATGATGTCTATGAAATATGAATAATGAAAATGTGTCCATACCCAGAAAATATTGACATCTGTACTTCTGTAGAGGTTCTTATAGCTAGAAACTGTGTGTCAGAGGTGGTACAGGGTTCCCTGAAATGACATAGATTCTTCTCCATTGTACAGGGATTTTCTTCTACCAGTAAAGCTCTATAGGTAGAAAAAATGGGAGGGTGGGTCTTAGTGTCTTTTTTCTACTGCTGTAAGAAAAATACCATGACCAAAGAATTTTAAAGGAAAAGGGATTTATTAAGTGCACAATTCGGGTTATAGTCCATAATTGTAGGGAAATCAGGAAGCAGGAACATGAAGCAGCTAGTCATATGATAACCACTATCAAAAAGCAAAAGAGAAATGACTTAATTCATGCATTCTAGTGCTCAGGTAATGTTTTCTATTCTTATACAATCCAGAATTCCCTGTCTAGGGGATGGTGATACCCACAATGGACAGATTTCTCCCACCTCAATTAATATCATCAGAATAATTCCTCCATTGAAATGTCTATATGCCAACCAAATTTAGAGAAACTCTCATTGAGGCACCTTGCTCAAGTTATCCTACCTTGTGCCAAGTTGACATTTAACAGTGCTTTGGGAAGATGTGACCATCATAGTAATTGTTCAGAAAAGCCTACATCATGTTTTAAAAAGGATCCACCAAGAATTCAATGATGCATATACTCCTGAGGTTGTCTTTCATGTGCAGAACTTTAGTCATTCTGCTCATGAGTGACAGGTCCAACGTAAAGCTCCCCTAAGGTGTTCCATAAGCTTTCATTTGCTTCTTCTTAAATAATGGAATAGTTCACAGCTGAGCAGTTGAGGAGTCAAAATACCACCCTTAGGAAATGAATCTTCAGGGTGAACAATACATGCATTGTCTTCTCCCACATCACCTTCTATTGAATTGGGGAATATTGAGAAGATTTCTAATGTCCCATGTTCCCCTAGTCTTTGTCTGATCAGAGAGAACTTTCCATTTCTATTTGTCACAAGGAAAATGGTTCATTGTTTCATTTTAAGGGCAGGTAATTTGAAATATTTATGATAATTTTTAATAGTAAATATTATCATAATTCCCCCAGCTATGAACTAGAGACCATAACTAAGGTGTGACACAAAAGAGATGCTTACATTGCACAAAAAGAAATCCAACAGAAATCAGAGTCATTTCCACTTCTGCAGGGATTTCATAGAGACTTTCTTTCTCACAATGATGGGTGATTCAATCTAGGATTATTGCCTCAATTTTACAACTGCATCTCAAGACAGGTTAACATATTTCAGTCAGGTCACACCATCAGTTATCATTGGACCTGAAGCAGAAAAAAAAATCTTTTGATTGTGAGCTGTCTGATTTTCTATTACTAATCAATAGTAGCAAGACAAAATACTATTCTTTTGCCTTCTCCATCCAGAAAAAGGTTAGAAATTTCTCACTTATGTTAATGTTAACATCAATTAGAAGCAATATGTACATTAATGGACTTGGATTCTAAATTCTGTTACTGTGGAAACCTGAGCAGCTGAAAAACTTCACGTAGCTTATTCTTTAGTTATTAAATAATTCTTTTTCATTTTAAAAAGTTATTTATTTATTTTGCATCCTGGCTGCAATTTCTACTCCCTCTTCTCCTCCCAGTCCTTCCCCCCAACCCCCCTCTGTCCCCACTCCCAACTTATTCCTTTTCCATTTCTGTTCAGGAAAGGGCAGGTCTCCCATGGATATCAACAAAACTTGGCATATCAAGTTGCAGTAAGGCTAAGCACTTTTCTATGTATTAAAGCTGGGCAAGGCAACCCAGTGTGAGGAGTAGGGTCCCAAAAGTCAGCAAAAGAGTCAGAGACAGCAGCCCCTGCTCCTACTGTTAGGAGTTCTACAAGACGACCAAGCTATACAACTGTAACATATATGTTAGGGCCTAGGTCAGTCCCATGCATGCTCCCTAGTTGTCAGTTCTGTCTCTGTGAGCCCCTGTGAGCCCCTGTGAGCCCAGGTTAGTTGATTTTGTGGGTTTTCTTGTGGTGTCCTTGACCCTTTTGGCTCCTACAATCCTCTCTACACCTCTTCTGCAGGATTGCCTGAGCTCCACCTAATGTTTGGCTATGGATCTGCATCTGTTTCCATCAGTTGCTGGGTGAAGCCAGTCAGATGACAATTGGGCTAGGCACCAATCTATGAGTATAGCAAAATATTGTTAGGCATCATTATTTTTTCCAGTTGTGTTTTTTTTCTACCCTAGCTCTCTGGGTCATCCTACCTGTAGATCTTGGTGCTTCAGGCAGTGTCAGGGATTGGCTAGAAAAAAATCATCCTGAGAGATTTGTCCCAGACCCAGAAAGGCAAACATGTTATGTACCCACTCATAAGTGGGTATTAGTGGTAAAATAAAGGACAGCTATGCTACAATCAACAGACACAGAGAGACTAAGTAAAAAGAAAAGTTCATGCAGAGATGCCTGAATCTCCCTGGGAAGGGAAAATAGAAGAGATTTCATGAGTGGATTTTGAGTGGGTAGGGATAGGAACATTAGTGATCAAGTTGAGGGCAGGGAATGGAGGGGGAGAGTCCTGAAAGAGACTACTCCAATGGGAGGCAGTTTGGGTTCAGGTAGAAACCTGGTCCAAGGGAATCTCCCAGGAATTTACAAGGAGGAGCCCAGCTAAGACTCCTAGAAATAGCAGATATATAGCCTGAACTGGCCATCTCCTGAGACCAGGCAACACTTCAAGCAGAGATTGGGGCACCAACTCAGGCACATAACCTGTGACTTACAGTCTGTGCTGCTTATGGGATGTGCTAGGGTAAGTGTTGTCTAAAGATTGAGAGAGTGGCCAAACAATGACTGGTCTAGCATAAATCCCATGCCAGGAGAGTAAGCTTCTCTCTGACAGTGCCTGGAGCACCAGGACCCACAGGCTGGATGACTCACAGACCTAGGTTAGTTATTAACTAATTCTTTACAGATTATATTTATTTGTTCATAAAACTTCCATACAAAATATTTTTATCATATTTACTCCCCAACTCCTCCCAGATCTACACCTTTCCCTACCACCCAACTTTGTGTCCTCTTTTTTTCTTAAAACCAACAGGTCTGATTTGTTCTATCCATATACAATGGATATGTGGTTTTCTACTGGAGTACAATCATTTTGCAAGCAGCTAAACCCCTAAAGAAAACTGACTCTTCCTCTTCCAAAAAGTAGTATTACTTCTAGCCCACCTCATTACCTACATGCTGGACTTCTGTCTTCTTGGGCTTACTCTGGTCTTGCACATGCTGTCTAAATCATTGTGAATTCATATGTGCAACTATTCTGTTGTGGCAGGAAAACACATCAATTGTAGTCATCTACCACATCTGGCTTTTACAGTCTTCCTGAACACTCTTCCAAAGCAAAAAGTTACCATCAATCTTACTCAGCTGGTACAGTAACGTTATAGGAGCCATTTTCTGATTTGATTTATGGTCCACTCCATAAGATGAAACCTATATCTTGCACCATTGTCTCAACACCAAAACCCTGTGGCTAGACAAGTCATAGGTCTTGGGAATAACTTACACTATAATTGTGTGAGATAGACATAGCATTAAACTGACTCCTAATGACTATCTTTATACCTATAGATTAATGAATCTTTAAACTTTCATCAGAAAAGTGATTTCTCTTGTCAGTAGATGGTGATTAACACAAAGACCAATAACTGTTCAAGATGTAGAGAAAAAGAGACTGTGGGATGCTCTGCTCTAAATGGGACAGCTATATCAAACCACCTTCCCCCAAGACTTAGCTATAAAATAATTATTATCATAATTCTATCTCATATGGTAGTTGCAAGCTAAACAAATTTTAAAATGCATATGAAGCATATGTCTAAAATAAAGAGTGGAAATGACAGTGATTTACAAGGTTGACATCAGAAAAGTAGTGGTGTTAATAGTGGTCGTGACGATGATAAGAGAGTTGATGGTTGTGGTGATGGTGATGTTGGTGTTGGTGATGGTAACAGTGATAAGAATGGTAGTGATGGTGATGATAGTGGCAATGATAATAATGATGATGCTGATCTTGGTGATTGTAATGATAGTGATTGTGGTGTAGCTGATGGTAAGCAATGGTCATGGTTATGGTAAGAATGGTTTGGGGGATTATGGTCCTGATGTTGCCGATTACACTGGTGATGGTGACAGTGCTGTCAGTCACAACATGAATAGCATGAACAGCAAAATAGAATTTCAAACTTCAAAATAAATGCAGTTAGAGAAGACATGCCTAATATTACAGTGTTTTTAGCTTCAGTTGAATTCTACTGTTTTCTCTAGTTTAATTTTTTCTGTTTTGGAAATACTGATATATAGAAATATAGACCTTAAAATTATGTGGCCAAATAAGACTTATTTTCTACTTCTAATTAGGTAATTCCTCTTATAACGGTTACTGCTTATAATGTCACTGTTAGCACTAAGGCTGGGAGTAATTTTGTGGGTTTGTACTTGGCATTTCTTATCATAAGAGGTCTTAGATAAATAGGCAATGAGAAGCTGATGACTCGTTATATCCATGTTGCTTATGTTTTTGGAAACCAGGGAAATTGCTGTTTTGAGAGTTTGTGGTCCTGATTGACTTTGCTGTGGGAGACTATTCTGCCCATCAGGTATCTGAGCTCTGCCACTACGAAAATCCTTCCTGTGGTGTAGACATCTTCATCCTGTTGTTAAGGTGGACTCTAGTTGGGCCTGGGATAACATGACACATACCCTCACACTTATCTGCGTAAAGGTATTTGTATTCATGTAGAGGCTTTCTCATCAGCTTTGCCTTATATGAACATGAAATAATAAGATCTATTATTATAAGAAGTAAGCCTGGTTTGTTCTGAAGTTGCTGATATTGTGTAATTCAATCTGAAAAATACATCTCAACAGGTAATGAACCATTTAAGGTAGAGGCCACTTGTGAATTGTTTTTAAGTCCACATTGTCTTTCAGAATACTGAGAATATAGTAGGCACATAATGAAATATTGTTTATGGACAAGTAGGAGCAATGTCTTTAAAAATCTATCCTTAGTTTGAATGCATATATATATAGTATAATTTTTGAAATATGATTAAGCATTACCTTTAACCATTTACACAAGCAAAATGAGACTTTATATATAGCCTATATTATGCCATCCATACTGACATTTTGCAGCTAGTCAGTTCTTTTTTTTTTTTTTCTTTTGATTTTTCTAGCCAAGGTTTCTCTGTGTAGCTTTTTGGAGCCTGTCCTGGATCTCGCTCTGTAGACCAGGCTGGCCTCAAACTCACAGAGATCCACCTGGCTCTGCCTCCCGAGTGCTGAGATTAAAGGCAAGCACCACTGCCACCCAGCACTAGCCAGTTCTTAACCCTTCCACATTCTATTACTTTTCTTAAAATAACGAACTCTGAATTTCTCAATGATAAGAACTTTGATATTCATACAGATTTATTCTCCAGAAACTGTAGATTGCATCAACATTTGTCAAAGTTCTACGGGCTGGCATTCTATATATTCTTAAATGACTGAAAAAATAGAGAATGATTCCAGTGGAATATATTATAGACAGTGTATTTTAGGCTGAAAGTCATGAATCTATTCATAAATAGGGAAATAGTTTTATCCAAAATGGAAGCAATCCCTTAAGCAAGAACTAACCAGTGATAACATGTTGACCCTGTAGAATTAGGATTTTTTTTATTATATTGAGTTCTGATTGATGGTTGTGTTATTGATTCAATGTACCATGTAGAATAGTTATTTTTTTGTCTTGTAATTGTTGTTTGCTTGAGTGCACATTTTTTGGTTTCTATTTAATTGATAAGTGTTCCCCACAGTAAGGAATAACAATTGGTGTAATTTTGATGATGGATCCCCACTAAATTTAATTATTTGAAACCCAAGTGGAAAGCGAATTCACTTGTATTCATAAAACTTGTGGAGTCCATATGGGTGAACAGATTGCTTTATTCACAGGTTGTCCCATGTGGGGGTATAGCCAGAGATAAATATTCCTACTTTTCTGTCCTTGATATCAGCAAGAATCAGCTAGCAGCAGTCAGAGTTTGTGGTAATTTGGAGCTAACCACATGAACATCAATTACTAAAATGTGCCTGGTTCTGACTTATTGCAAGTGCCTCTAACCTATCTCCTGTCTTGATGATTTTCTAATCTAGTGCTCTTGTCCTTGGTACTGCCAGATTCAACTTCTCAAGCCACCATCTAAACAAGGTCATTTCCTGATTCCAATGGCTCCCCCTTTGTTTATGGAATAAAACCAAGCAACTTGGACTGATGTTCAAGATTTCTTCCAGTCTTGATCCTATGGTGCTTCCAAGTTCAATCTGCCTCTCATTTTCAGTTATTTTGAGCTGCAGTTGAACTGGATCATCAAGTATCTTTCAGGTATCATAGATTTTCCTGCCTCATTTTCTGCCACGTTTTGCTCCAGCCATTATCTAGGTCCAGAAAATATGGGCCAGGCATTGTTCAATCTATCAGGAATACATTGTTCAAGTCAGCCTGGACTCCCTCTCATGGTGTGAGTCTCAAGCTGGACCAGTCTTTGGTTGGCCACTCCCATAATTTCTGAGCCAATTTTACCCCAGCATATCTTGTAGACAGAAGAAAGTGTAGGTCAAAGGTTATGTGTCTGGTTTGGGGTGCCAAATCTTCCACTGGAAGTCTTGCCTGGTTACAGGAGTTGAGCAGTTCAGGCTCTATATCTCTCATTGATAGGAGTCTTAGGCAGGGTCACCATCATAGATTTCTGGGAGTTTCCATTGCACTAGGTTTCTAGCTCATCCCCAAGATGCCCCTGATTCCAGTTATTTTCCCCAGTACATTCTCCCTCCATCCTTACCCAACCTGGTCCCCCGTTTCCATGCTCCCCTCCTATCTATACTGCACCCCTCTTCCCTGACCCACATGGCAGTTAGCCCACAGTTGTTAGCTGTAACTCCAAGATCTGATACCCTCACACAGACATACATGCATGTTAGATACCAAAGCTTATAAAATAAAACTAAATAAATTATTGAAAAAACAAATCAGCTTGGACATTTTCTTTTCTGAAATTCATAAGAATGATACTTTTGGTGAGATGAATTTATCTTAAGGTAATCTATAGAGCTTAGTAATATAGTGTCTCTCAATAAATTTTCATATTTTTACCAACCAAAATCCTTCCTGTAGCTTTGACTTCATTTTCCCATACACCTCTCTCTCTCTTTCCTTCCTTCCTTCCTTCCTCCCTTCCTTCCTTCTTTCCCCCCCCCCCCCCCCGTGTGTGTGTGTGTGTGTGTGTGTGTGTGTGTGTGTGTGTGTGTGCACTCATGCATGTCAAGGTGCTTATATGGTCAGTGGATAAATAGCAGGAATTCTTTTCAACTATGGATATACTGTGGATCAATCTCACACCATCTGACTTGGTGGCAAGCACCATTTTTTGCTGAGCTATCATGCCTGCTTTCAATTTATATCTCTCTAAGAACTATTGTCTGGTGGTGAAAGTCCCATAATAACAACAAAGAAAATTGTATGGTCCAAATATAACCTAGAATTTAAGGATTATTTTTTCTGACCCCAAATATATTGCATATCCTTCGATTTGTTGTCTTGGTCCACATAATCATAAGGATGATCCATCTTTCTCTGTCCACTTCAGTATTGCTGACCTCTCCACTCCAAAGGGTCATAAAACTTCATTCTTATTAAGAACAAATGATTTGTTCTGTATATGGGTTTCTTTTGTACCACTTCAACCAGAGTACCTGACCAAGCTACTTAAATGGAGAAACATTTTTATTTGGTCTGATGTTTTCAGAAGGTCTCAGTTCACCATGAAAATTAGGGCATGGCTAAGTTTGTGATGATGTTGCATCTGACAGATCCTCCTCACATCATGATGGGCTAAGAAGTACAAAGCATAAGCCATGCTATGGCCTTTAGAGGGGCTCCACTAATGACCTCTACCTTACTTCCACTAACCTAGCCCTTCCTCCTAAAGTTTCTTTACTCAACTGTATCAGCCCATAATCTGGGTGAAAATTGCTTAAATACAACCTGGGGAGCATTTCTATTTCAAATCACAGCATTCTACCCTGTTCACCAAAGGCTCACAGATATCTGCACAACCTGAAATGCATTGAGTCAAACATTAAGAGTATGCAGTGCAGATTTGGGGATATGGCTCTTTGATTAAGAACACTTTTTACTATGGCTGAGGACCTGGTTATAAACACACTTTACTTACATGGCAACCCACAACTATCTGAAACTCTAGTTCCAAGGGATCTGGATTTGGGGCGCTGTGGGCTCCAGTCACATTCATGGTACACAGACACGTATGCAGGCAAAACACCATGCAGATAAAAAACAGAATAATAATTAGAAAGATTTAAAAGCGTCTGCAAGGCCTTTCCAGCCTGAACACTATTCAAAAGTCTAAATCCATAGTCTCTTTTGAGATTCAGTGTGAAATTTGAACTGTAAGCCCTTGTAAAAAATGTACTTCAAATTAAAATGGAACAGAGTAATCATTCTCATTCTAAATGAATAGAAAAAAAGAAGGAAGGAGAAAAGGAAAATAGTAATAAAATTAATCCTATTGACATTCTGCTATACCCATAGATCAGTGTCTCACTCAGCCATCTTCAGAGAGATTTCTTCTTGCAGTATATGAGAACTAACAGAGACCGACAGCTAGACAATGGGCTGGGAGTGAGAGACTTTGGACCACTCAGTGTTAAATGAGAGGTCTTCATCAAACCTTCCACTTGGAGCTCAGGGAATCTATGCAGAAAAGGAAGTGGAAAGATTGTAAGAGCCAGAAGTGATGGATGACTTCAAGGAAACTGGCTTTCAGACACAACAAGACTGCTACACATTTTAATTGAGAGGCTGTGGCAGTATGAACAGTACATACACAAGCTCAAGTCAGATAGGGTACCAGCACTGAGAAGAGGAAGCAGAAATGGGCTCCCACCCCCAAACAGGAAATTATCTGCAATTGATACCTGCTGACAAAGGAAAAGTCAGTTTTCTCCAATGAAGTCTCACTGGTTATATCAACCACACTTTAGGGTAGGCCCCATGACCAGGAGTAAATGGTCAACATGTAACAAACTCTGTGGTAATTTTGTAGACCTTTGCCTCATTTGAGTGTGTGTGTGTGTGTGTGTGTGTGTGTGTGTGTGTGTGTGTGTGTGTGTTATTGGTCTTTTGCATGTATATTTTAGTTTCTGATTTTGTGTTTATGTGGTTTTTATGTGTGCGTTTGTTTTGTTTGTTTTTTAAGGAGAGAGAAAGGGTGTGGAATTGGGTGTGTAAGGAGGTAGGGAGGACCTAGGAAGAGTTGGGAAGGAGAAAATCATGTATATCAGAATATACTTATGATTTCTTTTAATTAAAAGTTTTAAAAGACAAAAAAATAAAATAGAAAAGTAACACAAACTACCTGTCTATGAGAAACAAGTGAAAATGTATAGCAAAGAAAGACTGCACTAAAGAGAGACAAAATTCAAGTCGGACAAATGTTAAGTACTGTAACACTGTGTAGTACCCAGGGCATTCTCTGTTAACAATGTGGTCTAAGGGGCTTGCAGAGTCCCACCCCCATGGCCTTGGTTCTTGTAATACATAAAATCCCTTCCTTGGAGTATTTCTAGTTGGTCTTCACAGCTATCCTCAAAAGATAGCTCATGTTTCAAAATCTCCAGCAGCCTGAAGTCTCTACTGAAATTTAGGTATTACTCTTCAACCTTCTCTGTAACATCTTCAGGACTCTCTGCAGCAATCTCTAACCTTATACATACTGCCTAATCTCTTAGGCTTTTCTCAAACATCATGGTGTTAATTCCAAGCTCCTGTTACTTTTGTATTATGCATCCCTGAAAAACCAGAATCACATTTATTAAGGCAAGTTCTTCTCCTAAGAACTAGCCGTGTTTTCTTGAGCTATAGCTACAGTGGACTCTGAGTGCCTGCTTGACTGAACGGGCTAAAATCCTTCTCATGTGTCCCTGTTTTTTGTTTTTTGTTTTTTTTTCAGGGTATCATTACAACTCTCACCTTTTCAAAAAAGTTTCCAAGTTGGTTTAATGTTTTACACAATTGTCCTTCAGTTGTGAAAGAGTCTCCCTGAAGGTAGTTTTCCTATTGGTCCAGAACAAAGTACCTAGAATATCTTCAATGGCACTAGTCTTTTCAATTGTTACAGCTGTTTTGTCTACAACTTTAAACATATCCTATTCCTAAATAAATCATTCATCTCCATATCTTGCTATTCTACTGCTTGTTCTTGATTCTGATTGTAAACCTAGATAACAGCAGATAGCAAATCCATAGGATCACTTGTATCCTAAAAGGTCTATATTTCTTTGTTAATGAATTAGGTAATTGATTTGAAGTTATCATCACTTACATTT
The DNA here is from genome assembly GCA_902168405.1 of Peromyscus aztecus. NCBI lineage: Eukaryota > Metazoa > Chordata > Mammalia > Rodentia > Cricetidae > Peromyscus > Peromyscus aztecus. The sequence continues at coordinate 18,559 of CABHPQ010173668.1, read as the reverse complement.
CCAGGACACAGACATAATCATTATTTGCTAGAATGTAATACAATTTCTCATCTACTTCCTAATAAGGTCTTCACTATATCTGGAGCTGCTTGGGTCCATTCTCCATCTTCTCAATTTTGATTGGTATCCCAGTGATCTGATTAAAGCCCACATCCCCAGAGACTTCTCAATTCATCCTTATAATGTGTTCCAAAGGCCTAAGAACCACTTGATCATGTGAAGTTCATTAATAAGCCTCTTTCTCAGGAACTGGGATTCAGAATTGGTTATCATTGTGTTCATATGTTCAATAACATATAGAACAACTTAGGGAAGAAATAATCTGTCTGGCTCATAGTCTTAGTTGATGATGGCAGGAAAGGCATGGTAGAGTTTACTGCAGAGGATTCTCATAGTAACACAGGCCAGGAAATAAAGAAAAGCCGGAATTAGAGGCCAGGCTATAACCTCCAAAGGCCTGCCTCTAGGGACCTGTTTCAGCCATCCATGTGTCACCTCCTCTTCATAGACTCCCCAAACCACAAACAGTGCCATCTGATGGAAAACAAGCATTCAAGACCTAAACATGTGTGGTGAGTTCGAAATTTAAAATGTGATGCTGTGAGAGGCAGTAGGACAAGATATCAAACACACAGGTCTTATTGCTTGACCAGAGCTCAAATAGTATTGGTTCCCTTTAACAGATATGCAACCTTGAGCAGGAAGCTTAAGTATTCTAATCCTCAATTGCTTTATGGAGGTAGCATTGATTTCATAGAGTATATTACAAAGACATAGAATATCCTTTTATGATATTTACTGAATATTCAGTATTTGAGAACTATTATCTAGTTATGTGTCTGAGGTTTTGAAGTATCAATTTTTACTTCTGTTCCATTTTTAAGCATGGTTAGTAATCCAGAGACTTGAATCCTCTTTAAGAAGTAGGGCTTAGAATTTCCATCAGTATTTGTGGAAGACATATCATGCTAGTTTAGAGATGACTCAGAGGTCAGAAGCAAAATCGCATTCACCCCTGACACAACTGAACAGTGACAAATGGCTGCCTTTGGCTGTCTTGCTGTGAGGCCATGATAGAAATTATGGAGTTGTCAGCAGTAGAGACTGGGGTTACAGCTTCACATTGGCCATCCTTTATTATGTCAGCCTTGCTTGATCTTCAGATCCACTCAGACTTAAGCATCTGTCATCTGACATCATCTGATATCATTCTGGGCAATGATGGGGTATTATCAAGTGTCCTCATGCTGCCCCTACATACAGGATCTCAGAGCGACTATTTTTTCACAAAGAAAACAAGTTGCATTCTGTACTATATCACTGATACTTAACAATTATGGGGTTTCATAACAGGTCCAAATCCCAGTTGCACGATTTATGGAGTAAACTTGGAACAAATGTCTTTTCTTTGAATGTGCCAGCCTCTCATTACCTGAGTTATATTGGAAAAGATACTTATCTCTTACTGTGGTTTTTTCAACTGTTGATATCTATTATATACACAATGGAGAATACTGTGAGTGAAAACTGGGGCACTGATGATGAAAGTGATTTGAGAATCACAGTCATTAGAGGAGAAGGAGTAAATAAGAAAGAAGAAAATAAGGAGGAGGGGTAGGCTGTGGGCTGACATATTCCAGGCTCTTTTCTTCTCAGCAGGCTCATGACTTGAAGATCAAACCAGTTTCCATCAGAATCAGGATACTTTTCTTAATATTTAGATTTATTTTACAGTGTTCAATTTATTTATCATCATGCCTACTTCTTCTGGGATTGGATGTATGAGAAGAACTACAGAGATGGGAATTTTTTCCCTTTTTGTCATGAGGATTTATCACTTATTTCTAGTTGAAAATAAGTTTCCTTTACAGATTGCCTCAACATAAAGTAAAGAGAAATGCTTAGGAATCAACTGATAGATGGTTCCACTCAGAATTCTACTAAAGAGACAGTGATGAATATGGTTGGATGGATAAAAGCACTCATTGTCTTTAGAGTCTCTCTATAATCACATTATGCAGAACTCAGCTAAGCTGAACATTGGCAATGTCAGAGAATCAGGATGCTATGATCACAACTAGATTTTGAGTCCTCTATTGGAACTATGCAGCTCCATGCTAGGTTTAGGAAATAGATGCTTGGGGAATAAAGGGGTCAAAGTGTAGGTTTTTGGGGTCTATATATCATAAATGATATTTCTTGAAATGTGGTCTTGTAAGATCTTGTAAGTACCTGAATGGCTTGTCAAAATATTATGAGAGGACAACAGAAAGAAGATAAAATGAAATAAATAACATATGGTGGCACAAGCCTTCCCTGTAATCCCAGAACTCGGGAGGTAGAAGCAGGAAGATCAGAATGTCAAGGTCAACCATCAGCTATGTAATGAATTCAAGGCAAAACTAAGGTGTCTGAGATTGTGTCTCAAGATTTATTTATATATTTTTAAAATTTTTAAAGTAAAGGTAAACTATTTTCATTTTTTTCAGTTAAGAAATTTTTTTATTCATTTTATATACCAACCACAGATTCCCCTCTCTTCCCTCCTCCCACCCCCCTCCACAGCCTTTCCCCCAACCCACCTCCTGTTTCTCCCTCCAAAAAGGTAAGGCTTCCCATGGGGAATCATCAGAGCCTGGTACATCCAGTTAAGGCAGGTCCAAGCCCCTCCCCCTGCATCAAGACTGTGCAAGGTGTCCCACCCATAGGTAATGGGCTCCAAAAAGCCTGTGCATGCACCAGGGATGGATCTGGGGGTCACTTAAGCAAATCGAGCTACACAACTATCTCGGTAATGCACAGGGCCTAGTCCTGTTGAATGGAGGCTCCAAAGCTCTTGGTCTAAAGTTCATGAGTTCCCACTAACTTGGTATGGTTGTCTCTGTAGCTTTCCCCATCATGATTTTGATGCCCCTTGTTCATAGAATCCCTCTTCTCTCTCTTCCACTAGAGTCCTGCAGCTCAGCCTGGTGCTTGGCTATAGATCTCTGCATCTGCTTCCATCAGTTACTAGATGAACACTCTATGATGACAGGGTATTCACTGATCTGATTAATGGTTAGGCCAGCTCAGGCACCCTCTCCACTATTGCTAGAGGTCTAAGCTGGGGTCATCCTTGTAAATTCCTGGGAACTTCCCTAGCATCAGGTTTCTCCCTATCCCCATGATGTCTCCCTCTATCAAAGTATCTCTTTCAATGATCTCCCATTACATCCCTGTTCCAGCTTAACCATCCCATTTCCTTATGTTCTCATCCCCCATCCCCTACCCTCCATTTTTCCCCCTTACTCTGTTTGCTCATGGATATCTCATATATTTCTCCTTCCCAAGGATATACATGTGTCCCTCTTAGGGTTCTCCTTGTTAGCCAGCTTCTCTGGAGCTGTGGGTTGTACTCTGATTATCATTTGCTTTACATCTAGTATTCGCTTATGAGTGAGTACATACCATGTTTGTCTTTCTGCGTCTGAGTTACCTCACTCAGAATGATATTTTCTAGTTCCACCTATTTGACTGCAAATTTCATGATGCCATTGTTTTTTATTGTTGAGTAGTACTACATTGTGCATATGTACCATATTTTTTTTTATCCATTCTTCAGTTGAGGGGCATCTAGGTTGTTTCCAGTTTCTGACTACTATGAATAATGCTTCTATGAACATAGTTGTGTAAGTGTCTTTGTGTTATGATTGATCATTCCTTGGGTACATGCCCAAGAGTGGTATTGTTGGGTTTTGAGGTAGGTTGACTCCCAATTTTTTGAGAAACTGCCATACTGATTTCCAAAGCAGCTATACAAGTTTGCACTCCTACTAACAGGGGAGGAGTACTCCCCTTGCTCCCCATCCTCTCCAACATAAGCTGTCATCAGTGTTTTTGATCTTACACATTCTGAGAGATGTGAGATAGTATCTCAGAGGGTTTTTTTATTTTTTATTTTAGGAGAGGGAGATGGATGAAATGTGGAGACATGAGGCAAAAGACACAAAGAATGAATAAAAAGGAAGTTAAAAAATTATTCTCCAACTAGATGTAAGGCAATACCTTAGTTTGCTTTTAATGTTGATCTCTATGATAACTAGTGATGTTTGACACATTTATATTGTTGTGAATTATCATAATATTGATGTTTACTGCTGAAATGACTGTGTTAAAAGTAAGATTCTTATAGAAATTTCATGTGCAACACACACACACACACACACACACACACACGTTATGTTACTTTACAAGAGATTTCCCCCTTTAAATCTTCATTACATGAGAAAATCCAGTTGCATTCTCTGTAGGAGCACCTAAGATACACACTATTTCAAATATAAACTTGATTTGCATTTCCATGATGACTAAGGATGTTGAGAAATTCCTTAAATGTCTTTTGGCCATTTGAGATTCTTCTGTTGAGAATTCTCTGTTTAGCTCTTTAGTCCATTTTTTTAATTGGATGTTTGGTATTTTGATGTCTAGTTTCTTAAGTTCTCTATATATTTTGAAGATATGCCTCTGTCAGACGTGGAGTTGATAAAAATCTTTTCCCATTCTGTAGGCTGTCGTTTTTGTCTTATTTACTGTGTCTTTTGCCTTACAGAAGCATCTCAGTTTCAGGAGGTCCCATTTATTAATTGTTGCTCTCAGTGTCTGTGCTACTGGTGTTATATTTAGGAAGTGGTCTCCTGTGCCGATGCATTCAAGGTTACTTCCTACTTTCTCTTCTATCAGGTTCAGTGTAACTGGGTTTATGTTGAGGTCTTTGATCCACTTGGTCTTGTGTTTTGTGCATGGTAACAGATATGGATCTATTTGCAGTCTTCTCTACATGTTGACATCCAGTTATGTCAGCATCATTTGTTGAAGTGCTTTTATTTTTCCATTGTAACATTTTGGCTTCTTTATCAAAAATCAGGTGTTCATAGGTGTGTGGGTTAATTTCAGGGTCTTCACTTCAATTCCATTGGTTCACATGCTGGTTTTTATGCCAATACCATGCTGTTTTTATTACTATAGCTAGTGATGTCTCCAGAAATTGCTTTGTTGTACAGGATTGTTATAGCTATCCTGTTTTTTTTTTTGTTGTTGTTTTTTGTTTTTCCATATGGAGTTGAGTATTGTTCTGTCTACGTCTGTAAATAATTGTGTTGGTATTTTGATGTAGATTGCATTGAATCTGTAGATTGCTTTTGGTAAGATTGCCATTTTTTACTATGTTAATCCTGCTTATCTATGAGCATGGGAGATCTTTCTATTTTCTGATATCTTCTTTAATTTCTTTCTTCAGAGACTTAAAGTTCTTGACATACAGGTCTTTTACTTGCTTAGTGAGAGTTACTCCAAGGTATTTTATATTATTTATGGCTATTGTAAAGGATGTTTCTTTGATTTCTTTTTTGTCCCATTTATCATTTGTATATAGGAGGGCTACTGATTTTTTTGAGTTAGTCTTGTATCCTGCCACATTACTGAAGGAGTTTATCAGTTGTAGGAGTTCCCTGATAGATTTTTTGGGGGTCACTTATATATACTATCATATCATCTGCAAATAGAGATAGTTTGACTTCTTTCTAATTTTTATCCCCTTGATCTCCTTTTGTTGTCATATTACTGTAGCTAGGACTTAGAGTACTATATTGAATAGATATAGGGAGAGTGAATAGCCTTGTCTTGTTCCTGATTTTAGTGAAATTGCTTTGAGTTTCTGTCCATTTAATTTGATGTTGACTGTCAGCTTGTTGTAAATTGCCTTTTTTATGTTTAGTTATGTTCCTTGTATTCCTGATCTCTCCAGGACCTTTATCATGAAGGGGTGTTGGATTTGGTCAAAGAATTTTTCAGTGTCTAATGAGATGATATGTTTTTTTTCTTTCAGTTTGTTTATATGGTGTATTACATTGACAGATTTTTGTATGCTGAACCATTCTTGCATCTCTGGGATGAAGCCTACCTGATCATGGTGGATAATATTTTTGATGTGTTCATGAATTCAGTTTGCCTATATTTTATTGAGTATTTTTGCATCAATGTTCATGAGGGAGATTGGTCTGTAATTCTCTTCCCTTGCTGCATCTTTGTGTAGTTTGGGTATCAGGGTAACTATAGCCTCATAGAGAGAGTTTGGCAATGTTCCTTCTGTTTCTATTGTGTGAAACAATTTGAAGAGTATTGGTATTAGCTCTTGTTTGAAATTCTGATAGAATACTGTGCTGAAACTATCTGTTCCTGGCCTTTCTTTGTTGTGAGATTTTAATGATTGTTTCTATTTCCTTAGGGCTTATAGGTCTATTTAAATTGTTTATCTGATCTTGATTTAATTTTGGTATGTGGTACCTATCCAGAAAATTGCCCATTTCTTTTAGATTTCCAATTTTGTGGAGTACAGGTTTTTAAAGTATGACCTGATGATTCTCTGGATTTCCTCATTGTCTGTTGTTATACCTCCCTTTTCATTTCTGATTTTGTTAATTTGGATGTTCTCTCTCTGCATTTGGTTAGTTTGGATAAGAGTTTTTCTACCTTGTTGATTTTATCAAAGAACCAACTCTTTGTTCATTGAGTCTTTATACTGTTCTCTTTGTTTCTGTGTTATTGATTTCAGCCCTCAATTTGATTATTTCCTTGAATCTATTCCTCCTGGGTGAGTTTGCTTCTTTTTGTTCTAGAGCTTTCAGTTGTGCTGTTAAGTTACTAGTGTGAGATTTCTCCAACTTCTTTATATGAGCATTTAATGCTATTAATTTTTCTCTTAGCACTGCTTTTATAGCGTTCCATAAGTTTGGATATGTGTTACATTCATTTTCATTGAATTCTAGGAATTCTTCAATTTCTTTCTTTATTTCTTCCTTGACCCATTGATGATTCAGGTGAACAATATTTAGTTTCAGTAAGATTATAGTCTTTCTGTAACTTTTGTTGTTGTTGCAATCTAACTTTAAGCCATGGTAGTCTGATAAACTATAGGAAGGTATTCCATTTTTTTGTATCTGTTGAGATTTGCTTTGTGACTGAGCATATCATCAATTTTAGAGAAGGTCCCATGGGGAGCTGAGAAGAAGGTATATTCTGTTGTGTGGAATGTTCTGTAGATGTCTATTAAGTCCATTTGTGTCATAATATCTGTTAGTTAATTTATTTCTTTGTAAAGTTTCTGTATGGCAGATCTGTCCATTGGTGAGAGTGGTGTGTTGAAGTCTCCCACTACTAGAGTGTGGGGTTTGAGGTGCAATTTAGTCTTTGGTAATGTTTCTTTTACAATTGTGGGTGCCCTTATATTTGGAGCAGAAATGTTCAGAATTGAGACTTCATCTTGGTGGATTTTTCCTTTGATGAATATGTAATGTCCTTCCTAATTTCTTATGATTGATTTTAGTTTGATGTCTGTTTTATTAGATATTAGGATAGCTATACCAGCTTGCTTCTTATATCCATTAGATTGAAAAATCTTTTCCCAGCCTTTTACTCTGAGGTAGTGTCTGTCTTTGAAGTTGAGGTGTGTTTTTTGTATGCAGCAGAAGGATGGATCCTGTTTTTGTGTCCATTCTGTTAGCCTGTGTCTTTATATAGGCGAATTGAGTTCATTGATATTAAGGGATATTAATGACCAGTGATTGTTAATTCCTGTTTTCTTTTGGTGGTAGTGTGTGTGTATTTCCCTTCTATGGGATTTGCTATTGTGGTGTTATCTATTGCTTGTGTTTTGTGGGTGTTTCTAACTTCCTTTGATTGGAGTTTTCTTTCTAGTGCTTTCTGTAGGGCTGGATTTGTAGATAGGTCATGTTTAAATCTGGTTTTGTCTTGGAATATCTTGTGCACTCTTATCTATGGTGATTAAAAGTTTTGCTGGGTACAGTAGTCTGATCTGGCATCCATGGTTTCTTAGTGTCTGCATTACATCTGTCCAGGACCTTCTGGCTTTCAGAGTCTCCACTGAAAAATTGGGTCTGCCTTTATAAATCACTTGGTCTTTTTCCTTTGCTACTCTTAGTATTCTTTCTTTATTGTGTATGTTTAGTGGTTTGATTATTATGTGGTAAGGAGACATTTTGGGGGGAGTCTAGTGTATCTGGTGTTCTGTAAGCTTCTTGTATATTCATAGGTATTTCCTTCTTTAAGTTGAGAAAGTTTTCTTCTATAATTTTGTTGAATATATTTTCTGTGTCTTTGAGTTGGTATTCTTTTCCTTCTTCTATCCCTATTATTCTTAGGTTTGGCCTTTCATGGTGTTCCAGATTTCCTGGATGCTTTGTATTATGACTTTTTTGGCTGTGGTATTTTCTTTGACTGATGAATCTATTTCCTTTATTCTATCCTCTACCCCAGAGAATCTCTCTTCCATACCTTGTATTCTGTTGGTTATGCTTGTGTCTGTAGTTTCTGTTTGTTTACTCCAATTTTCTATTTCCAGACTCCCTCAGTTTGTATCTTTTTCATTGTTTTTATTTCAATTTTCAGGTCTTGAACTGTTTCCTTCACCTGTTTAATTGATTTTCTTGACTTTCTTTAAGGGATTTATTGATTTCTTCCAATTTTTTGTTTGTCTTTTCCTCAATTTCTTTAAGGGAATTTTTCATTTCCTCTTTAAATGCCCCTATCATCTTTATAAAGTTTTTTTAAGGTAGCTTTCTTCTGTTACTCCTGCATTGGGATGTTCAGATCTTGCTGTTGTAGAACCACTAGGCTCTGGTGGTGCCATATTGCTCTTTATGTTGTTGTATGTATTTTTGCATTGATGTCTACCCATGTCTCCTCCAATAGGTGTAAGGGGTGTCTGTGTCTGAGGGAGCTGCTCTTGGTTCAATCTGTGCTTGCTATGTCTGTGTCTCAGGAGGTCACTCTTGGTCCAGTCAGAGCTCTTGCTCTAATTGATGCTGGCGGATTCTGTTTTTCAGGGAGTCTCTCTTGGTCCAATCAGAGCTTTCAGATTCTGTGTCTCAGGGAGCCACTGAGGTCACAGGGGTATGAGTGCATTTGGGGTAGGGAGTGGGTCTTATAGATTACAGGGTCTGATGGGGGGGTCTTGGTGGGAAGGCCTGCCTGCAGGAGTCTTCACTGCTCGTGTGCAACTGTGGCAGCAATGGGTGGGGTGGCAGGGCACAGGTTGTGCCTTAGGGCCTAGGTCCTAGAGACAGGAGTCTCTGGGTGGGAGAATTGTCACTCACCTCTTGATCCAATCAAAGCTGGAAGATTCTGTGTCTCACAGAGCTGCTGGGATAGCAGGAAGATGGGCGGGTTTGGTGAAGGGAGTGGATCTTGTAGATTTTGGGATCTGATGGGTTTGTTGGTAAGGAGCCCTGCCTGCAGGGGCCTTCCCTACTGGCCTGCAACTGAGACAGCAAAGGGTGGGGGTAGGGGTGAAGGGATGATTTATTTATTTATTTTTTAAAGTTTTGTTTTTCATTTTACATACCAATCTCAGTTCCTTCCCCCTCTTCTTCTCCTACCCCCTGTAGCTAGAGTTTTCTTCAGTCCTGCCTGGGCCTGCAGCCACTCAGACCCAAATAAACATGCAGAAGCTTATATAAATTAAAACTGTATGGCCCAATGGCTCAGGCTTCTTTCTAGCTAGATCTTACATCTTAAATTAACCCATTTCTATAAATCTACAATTGCCTCACACAGATCTTTCTTTTTTTTTCCAGTCACCAAGATACTGCACTTGGATGTGTGAACACATACTTAATTATCACTACTATTTCATATTCAAATATTGATCCTCATTTACTCTGAAAGTTATTCTTCTACTTATGGCAAAATAAAAGTAAAATTGAGCTTTTTCGCTTTAAAACAATCTCTCTCATGTAAAAATGCAGTATTCTCCCTGGGCTACTCTCATTCATCTACAGTGGTCTCATTCACAGACCATCACAGGTTCTCTCAGAAGGTGGTGAGGGCAGGTACATTCACTGGTCCAGTAAACACTTCAGTGCACATGGATGCTTTGGTCTGACCCTTTGTATAAATTTGATATCTACATCAAGAGTCAGTTATTCTCAGCTTAACCTTGATACTACATCTCTGTAGTCTTTACATCTGATTTCATGCTACTCTGTAACATACATGGTTTTTGTCATAGAGATTGCCTCATAGCTTAGTGGCTGAACAACTGTCTAGTAAGTATCAAGCTCTGGGTTTGACTCCTAGAACCAAGAAACAGAAGACGGAAAAATTCAATTCTCCAATCACTGGAACATATCAGATAAGCACTGGATCCTTAAACAAGTTCAGACAGCAAAGAAGTTGCGACCTGTATATTAAAATTATTCCCATAGTCATTATTTATCTTTTGCACAGGAAAACAGCATGTGCTTTCCGAATGATCAGAAATTAAGGAACTGGTAAGGTTCTCACAGCTGTGCTGTGGGTTCTCTAAACTCCAGAGCTTTCAGTGTGATTCAACTAATTTCAACTTTTGGAGGAAAAAAGGAAAAAAAAATCCTTTTCCTCTGGCGTTTTAAAAATTTGATTTTTGAGTTTATAATATAATTACATCACTTCTCCCCTCTCTTTCCTATGGCCCTTTAATTCCTTCTACCCTTTCCTCCTCTTCTCTTCCCCATGTCATCTCTTTCCACATATTTTTCTCTCACTATCTAGAAATGACTCTTGTTATACCCATTTCTTCTGCTCTCTTGAGACATGAAACATCATTCTCTAGCTTGAAGGCAATAAGATGGAAATAGTAACAATAGTAATAGACTGTGGGACTGTGGTTGTAGTTCCCTGGTAGAATTCTTGCCTACCATGTGTATTGCCCTTGTTTCCATGCCAAGTATTGCAAGAAAAACAACAGCAACATATCATCAGACAAGCAAGAGACAAATTATATCAGTTTGGCTTTCAAAGCAGTCATCTTTACTTGAACTAGCTTTCTACCTGGGATGATTGTTGTCCCTAGGACATTTAGCAGTGTGTAGGTACATTTTTCATTACTAGTAATGGGATATCTATAGAGATCTACTAATTAAGAGTCTAGATTGGCTATAAATATTACACAATATGTATCATACCCACAGGGTAAAGCTAGAAATATCAGGTCCTCTCAGGTTTAAAAAGCATAACCTAAAAATTGTAAATATTTTTACTAGATAAGGTAATCCAAACTCATGAAACACTAAAAAATTTAACCATTCTAACTGTACATAGGAAAACATAATAAAAAACTCAGATACTTTCATACCTAACAGATTTAAATGAATGCTTTTTTCTTCTAGCTCAACACCATAATGTCTGAGGCTAAACATTGATTATGCTTCAGGAACTTAGTTATGCACATAGACATAAATATACATTGGCCTATATGCATGTGCATATACATGTGGGCAAAGACAGATATGTGTGTTGAGGAGGGGTTACATGGGTTATGCACGGGAGACTGTAAATCCAAGACTGTAGATTTCAAATACAAGCATAATCAAATACAGTCTCTGGATTAGATAAGTTACATTATCTCCCTAGAGCATTCTGCACTCATTATGAAAAGTGGTTAATGAGTCTACCTGTCTCAGTAACCACTGGAAAGGACTCAATAAGATATTGCCTACAGAGCAATTAGCAAAGTATTTATCATAAAACCGTATTATTAGAGGTTTTCTTTTATTTCCATGGGTTATATTAACACTACCATTTTTTTGAATAGTGTCAAGGAAGAATATGCAGTCAGTTATAATATTGGACTCTGAAGTATTTGTGCTAAAATTTCCACATGGTAATGCAGTGAAATGGGCATATCTCCAAAGAAATGACTAATTAAAGACATGAAAGAATGTCCACTATCACTGGTCCTTCGGTCAAGAATCCAATCTGTAATGAGCTATTTCTTTATATTGATTAGGAGAACTGATATAAAGAAAACACAAAGAAAGAGTGCAGAGAGGCACACAATGAAGCTGTTCAACACTACCGATGGGAACACATGCAATGTGGGAAACTGCATGAGGTTTCTCTCAAAATTATAAAGTTCCAATTGCAGTATTGTCTAGAAACTTCACGGTTGATCTACACCAAAAATCATTGAAAATAATGTTTGAAGGTTCTCTCTTTACCAGTGATGTCATAGAGACATGTTTTTCATACCTAAAATGAACAATTACTCCATCAACAAATGAAAGGGCAATAGCACAGTCTCCCCAATGAAATATTATTCAACTGGAAACAAGAAGGAAATCCTATAATATGATACAATACAGGTTAATTCTGAGGGTATTATGATAAGTTAAATAAGCCAGTTGCAAAAAGATAGATATAGTTTTATTCCATGTATACAAGGTAGGTGCTTAGAATAGACGAGAAGAAGAATGGGGTTTCAAGGGTGTCTGAAGGGGAGAATAGTAGCTATTTAATTAGTGCTGTGTTTCAGTTTCATATGTGAGAAGTTACAGAGATGGATGATAGAGATGCCTGTGCAGCAGAATGAGTGTACTTAATATCTTTAATCATAGCAATGCTGCCATTTGAATTATATAACACACACCTTTTTCTGTATTTACAATTAATAATGATATAAACATTTTTTTTCAGCAAAGTAATATTTCCCCTTTGTCCTAACAATGGAATCTTATGGTTCTTCTTACACTGTTAAGCTAACACTTTCCCCAAAGCTCTGTCCCTCCCATGGGAATAGGAACCATGCAGCCAAATAGACACTAACATAAACTATTCAAGCTGTTGTGAACTCTAAGGCAGGATTCACTTTGTCACATTATTCTACTGTCCTTGTCTTGGAAGAATCCTGTCGTGTTAATGAGAAAGCTATCAGAGTGGCCCTGCAGTTCTTTCCATCTTTGAGACTTTAAAATGGAATTTAATAAGGGATTAAAGGTGGAGACAAGGGTTTTCACAAAAATTTGTCTTTTGTTGATTTTTTAAGAATGTGTCTGTAGGCAAGTCAATGGTGTTTCATAGCAACTCTTTCACACTCACAAAACTGAAAATATTCCACTTGCCTCAGTCATTTCTTGGGATGATGTGTCAGTCTCCACAGTACTTTTCTAGCCAGTAAATATAGCGTTATTACGTAAATTCATTTAAAGTCTAAGAAGTGCTGTAAGAACCATAAGGAAGGTTGAAATGAAGGAAAAGGCTTAAACCATTGTGTGAAAAATGCCATAAGGTTGATGCCCCTTCCTGCCTCTCACCCACTACCCATTTACATTCACTTTATACATTTAAAACCAATACCGTCTTGAAAGAAGGTTCCAGAATAGGTAATAGATAATTAAAAGAAACTATTTGAATGAAAACATGCCAAATACTTAGTTCTGTCAGCCAAAAATAATTGAAAATCTGATGTTGCTATGCAAAGTTAAAGAAAAAATAACTAGGGCTCAGTCAGTGACAGGTTACTTAATTCTAAAGTCTTCCCTGAAAGAACATTAGAAAAGTGTGAGGCACTGATACATGTATGATTGTTATACAAGTGCATATAGGGCACAAAGACTGTGGCCAAGATATAGGCAGCAAATTGTATGTTATCTATAATGATGGCCATCAGTCTACTAAAAATGTTAAAATGCCAACTTCCTGGTATACATTTTAGTGTGTTAGCAATGTGCATAGTTTCTTTCTAATTAACATGAAATAAATGATACTTTGAAAAAGGTGCCTGTAAAGTTAATAGAAGTTTTATTAAGTGCTAAATTCCAAATGCAATAGCTTGTCTTTGAAGATTCTGAACTTATCATTTTTGTTTTATTATGTGTAGTGATTTTCTTTAATATAATGACCCTGCTCTCCACTGGTTAATTTCCTTCTTCAGATGAAGTGTGATGAGCAAACTGGAGTGCATGCTTCAATTAATAGTTTTGAGATGAGGGAGCAAGGAAAATTTGATTTGTCCATCCTGTACCCCTCTTTCTGAGTTTGCCTATGTACATAAATCATAAGCTCTCCATTTGAGCCATGTTAGAGAATTAGTTTTAAAAATTCTAAATAAATTGAGAGGAAGATATTTACTTACTCTTTAATGCACATTTCAACTAATCAACAAATAGCGCTTGGATGATGCTTTATCTACTAGCCTCCTAAAATAGTAATTAAAAAGTAAATTATTTTAGTAATAATACAAAGTTTTAAAAATTCAAAGTTAGGAGAGTTGACTGTTAAACTGTGTTTAACAGTTCAGGATATACTCTTCACTGGAAGTCAGCTATGAAAGATATTGATTGGAAGGGTCTTGTCGCTTCATAGATTTTCCTATGAAAAATATAGAGGTCATCAAGGATAATTGTAGAAGCAATTAAAAATATATTTGAAGACTATATTAGCCAGAATATGAAAAGCTGGATGATCATGATAATTGGAGACTTTCAAATATATTAATGTAATGAGATTTGTTGCAATACTTGGAAAGAATGTTTTCAATACAAAGACAGGAGAAAACTGGTATATTACTAAGAGTGCATACAAAATGTGAAAATTTATATGAGAAATTTGATGTTACAGAGAAAAATATTTCAGAAGAATATAGGGTTATAACTTTAACATAGTTTTTGCTTTTTAGGTGGGAGACAAAATATTTTCATGGTGGTAGAAAACAATTAGGTACTCATAAAATTTGATAATACAGGGAAGAGAGGAATAACAGAATAACTAAGTAAAAGGGGAAGTACACTATGTTCATCAGTGATAGGAGATCTGAAACAGTAAATATATTTATTATGTCAATTAGGCTCAAAAGATCTACTCTGATCTTTTGAGGACTATAGTTGATATTGACTATTGATATTGATATTCTAGTCAGTTTGCTGAATGATTAAACTGTAACTGCCCTTGTTTCAAGGATTCTGTTAAAAAATGACATAGTTACCTATATCAAGTGATGGCTACACTATTTTGTCACAATTTAGTGAACATTTTAATGTATATGTTTCTTACAACATACGTTATTAAGTTACTTAATACATTATGATACAGTTTATATTCAAAATGAAGAACTACTTTTTAAATTGTCCTATCAAATGGTAAGATACCTTCATTTTTAAAACAGTTATAACGCCATAAAATGCACATGAATCAGGAGAGAAAATAATTTTCAGAAATTTTCACACACAGAGAGAGAAATGTAGATCAGGAGTATACAGTACAAATACTACAAGCCCTTGAAATAATGCTGAGCCACAAAGAATAATGTTGGATTTTGGACTTTGTTTATCTTTTATTTAAATGCATCTGTCTACACTTTTTTCATGCCCAATCAGAACATTTGGATACAACCAAAATAGTTTTTTTTTAAAAAGAGCAAGTTCAAAAATTAAAAAGTTAGAAGTGAAAGGAGAGATGGAAACAAGTTAGGTGAGTACAACTCCTCAATTGAAGTTGCCCCTGACTGACTCAGATGATTCTAGTCTGTGTCAAATTGAGAAAAACACCTGAGTGATATTTTGTGAAACAGACTTCAGATCTGAAAACATTAAAAACACACATATGACAAATATGAGATATAGCAGAAATATATGTGGGATGTTTATCGCTGACAATGGAAACCAGAACCTACACTCTGTAAAGGATGACTAAGTAGGAAGAAAAAAAACTGTAGAGTTTTATGAGAACTGAATCTCATTCAGAATGCATGGAAGGTATTCATATCCATATTCAGGATGACAAGCAACTCCCAAGTAGGGTAATATAAATAAATATGTTTATGTTACTCATTATCAGTTAGAACCCACTCCATGACCTAACACCAGTAAATGTAAGATACTATGTATGACCTTGTGTGAAGACAGATATTTTATTCACTGCTTTCATTAAACTTAATTTTATTGACATCTTAACAAAAATATTTATCATCAATGTCAAATGAATATCCTTTTAAATTGAATACTACATCTTCTGCAAGTTAGGCCAAATATGGAAAACTTAGAGAATCTTATCTGGGCATGCTGATGCAAGCCTTTAATCCCAGTACTATATAGATGCAGAGGCAGGTGGATCCCTTTGAGTTGGAGACCAGTCTGAACTACATAGGAATTTCAGTTCTGCAAGGTTTCATAGTGCGATTCTATATCAAAACAAACAAACTCTACCAACTTAATATATTTAAAATCATAGAAACAAAATAAGTTTTACAGCTACAGCATGGCCACTGATAACAAGTGATACCCAGAAATATCTCTGATCTCCTACAGAAAGAAAAATCTCTGCTCACTTACAGAAAGGCACTGCTATTAAAAAAGTATCTCTCTTTCTCCAAAATCAAACCAAAAAATGAAAATCAAACAAACAATTTGGAGGAGTTGTGGGAGGATAAAGAATATTAAACTGCATTGCATAATTTTTGATTAAAAATAATAGCAGAAAAAGATAATAGGAAAGGATAAAAAATTATTAGTTCTCTGAGAATTTTATGCAATTTGTTTTAACCACACTTAGCATCCTTCCCCCAGTTCTTGTAAGATCCATCCCCCTTTCCATCTAAATTTGCTTCCTTTTTTCCCCATCAAATCCAATTTTGGAAAACAAGATACATCTAGTTTTAAATTCATAGAAAAGTGATGTAAAATCAACTATCTAAGCTTCTAACTAAAAAAGATAGAAAAGGAAGAAAAACAAGTATACAATTTTGAACCAATTAGTTAAATTGTCACAGATATTAGCTGTCTTCTAAATTCATGTTCATGTTTATACTCAGACAAAAGCTGTTCCAAACCTTCATCAGAGACACCTGTCTTTTCGATGAGCCACACAAAATTTAGAAACTATGGCTGCTCAAATGCTGAGAATAAGTCACAGCTGAGTGCTCATCTGCAAACAGAATGTTTATCACAACCACTCAGCTCAGAGATCAGTGAGGAAGAGGGAGCAGAAAGATTTCAAAGGCCAGAAGACAGGAAGGAGGTCTTTGAAATATCAGTCTCTGTGAATGGCAACGCCAGTGCTATAATGACCTTAAAGTAACACATCACAAGACTAGGTTGACACGCAATAAATTTGGAATCTTAGATGAATCCACTGGATCCATGGATCCAAACTGCTACATATTGAGCTATTAGCTTTAAGTACAGAGTACATATAGATTATAGGTCATTGTCTTCAGTTGTGTATACAAGGAAGTACGCTCTGGGCTGTAGCTGAAAGTTTCAAACCGTGGCTCTACAGTTAATCTTGGTTAATTCAATGGATCTCAAAGAAAGTAAAGAAAGAGAGAGAGAGACACACTGAGAGAAAGAGAGAGAGAGAGAGAGAGAGAGAGAGAGAGAGAGAGAGAGAGAGAGAGAGAAAGAAGGAAAGAAAAAAACGGATGTTTTAAACTTTAAAATTTAAAAGAATTAGAGGGGAAAGCAATTGAGGGTTGCTAGTAGGGATTATAAAGGATTAGATGTTCCAGTAATTAGAATGCCCTTTATACATGGATGAACTTGACAAAGAAAGATATAATAAAATTTGTAAATTTGATCACAACAAAAAAGAAAGAATAAATTAGACCTGGTTATGGATGGTATAAATATAGTAAACAAGAATATAGATATTCCAGAACCAATTAAGCTAAAGAACATGGCCAAATCAAATGAAATAAACATAGTTGAGTGAATGAGTAACAGACATTGAATTTCTTTTGGACCTGGCAGAGTTGTGAAATGCTTAGTTTTGCTGTGTCCAAATCATCTTTTTTGAACTTTGATGTGGTGATTTATACCAATGATAACATGATATAACAAACAAATCCCAGCTGTAGACACAATTTTAAGGAATTAATATTTAGATTAATCATTTGAGCATTTAGGTAAGCATTTGGGGCAAGAGATAACCCAAGACTGTCTGAGTCTAATCTACCTTCTAAAATCATTGTGATTCTACAGTAACTTTTGCTTGTAAGACTACGTATCTGTCCCTCAAACCTCCTCCTCTCCTACTTCTTAATGGATCCTCTGGTTCCAGCCTCACCCCAGTCTACCCATAAAATCTATTCTGCTTTCCACTCCAAAGGAGATCCATGTGCCCCTCTCCCCCAGTCCCTTTGCCTATATCTAACTTCTCTGTGTATGTGAATTGTAGCTTATCATTTACTTAGCAGCTAATGGCCACATACAATTGATTACATACCATATTTATCTTTCTGGGCCTGGGTTACTTCACTCAGGATGTTTTTTTTTTCTACTTCTGTACACTGGCCTGCAAATATCATGTCATTTTTTTAACAGCTGAGTAATACTCCGTTGTGTAAATATACCACATATTCTTTATTTGTTCTTCTGTTTAGGGATGTCTAGGTTGTTTCCAATTTATGGCTATTACAAATAGAGCAGCAATAATTATGTTTGAGCAAGTGAGTAGGATGAAGTGTACTTTGGGTATATGCCCAAGAGTGGCATAGATAGATCTTGAGGTAGATTGAGTCCCAACTTTCTGAAGAACTGCAATACTGATTTCCATAGTCGCTGTATAAGTTTGCACTCCTACCAACAATGAATGAGTGTTCCCCTCGCTTCACATCCTCACCAGCATAAGCTGGCTATTGTGTTTTGATCTTAGCTATTCTGACAGGTATAAGATAAAATCTCAAAATATTTTTGATTTGTATTTCCTTGATGGGTAAGGATTTTGAACATTTCTTTAAGTGTTTTTTTTTTTT
>CABHPQ010173667.1:18925-81776 GCA_902168405.1 Peromyscus aztecus | reverse complement strand
CATGTACACAGCATCCTACAAAGAATTCCCGTATGTGAAAGTGAGACATGGAGAAGGGGAAGCCCATCCTGTCGCTTTTCTTTGTCTCCTCTTCTCCGAGCATGACATGGAAACCCTAATGTCAGTTCCCCAAGGTCCAAGTTTCAAAACCGTTACATGTTTCTGTGTAAACGATCGTGTTAGGAAATTGGATTTAGGAAGTAGATTGTTTAAGGCTGTGTAAATCTGAGTTGGACCAGGGATAGGAGAAAGGAATATAGAGAAGCCATTTCCTCATGGGAACAGTGAAGGAAATAGGTATGGCCTCAAGCACTGCTCACAGCTGAGCAGATCTGGCTGGCTCTCACCTCACTGCTTTTCCTGTGTGGGGACCTGTTTGGGGGTTTAGCTGGTTGTAAGGGAGAGTGGGTGGGTGGGTAGGAAGGGAGGGAGGGAGAGAGGGAGAGAGGAAGAGAGGGAGAGAGGAAGAGAGGGACAGCGAGCAAGCGAGCGAGCGAGTGCGCCAGTCTTTATTCTTGAGGTCTGGTGGGCAGGAAATGAAGCAGAGCCATGGGGAGTGGGTGATGGATGACCGGAGGGGCCTCCTCTGTCCTTGCGCTCTATCTGTTGGATTGGCTTTGGAAGTCCCCATCTGCAAAGCACAGGGGCTGGGTTGAGATTCTAAATCAAGTATGTCTCTGTTCATTGCCTTTGGTGTCTGGGAAGTGCTTAAGCAGTGAGTGAAAAGAGCATCCCCAGTTTTTACATGGATTGGTAGAGCATAGGCCCTGCTGTGGCTGTTAGGCAAATTGCTTTACACTTCATTTATATATGTGTGTATATGTATGTATATTATCACTCTGTACACACACACACACACACACACACACACACACACTCCCCCGGCCCCCCTTTCCCTTTTCTTACTGAAGACTAAAAATGGGGTGTTCCTTTCCGGAACATTGTTGTGAAGGCTGCTGTCTAGTTGAGTTGCTTCTGACATTCTGAAATTAATGACAGTCAGTGTCATTAATTTCCCCCATGTGCTGTGTGGGCTGTAGAACATGATGGATCACATTGCCACTTCAAAATGGGAGCCTTCTGAGGCAGGTGGACGAGTGGGCTGGCCAAAGGCTTTGGGGAGTTAATGTGCTTCTGTTGTTAGCCGCAGAACCACCCCTGGGGAGACGGACGGTGTTTGGGGGGGTTGAGAGTGAGGGACTGGGGCTGCAGACCGGATGGAGGGGGATGGGGATGCCCCTACCACCCAGCTGAACCCGAGACCTTCTGGGGGCTCTTCCTTTAGGGTAGAACAGGGTCTGATTAGTGTGTGGCTGGAGGACCATCCAGGATGGAAAAGGGACCAGCAATGGTAGTGTACATGGAAGAGATCAAAGGCCAAGCTAATTTAGTGGCCAAAGAGCAATTTCTGCTCTTCTCTGTGTCCTCTTCACTAACTTCAGCTCTTCCACGGCTGTTGTAGGGAAGGGTGCGAGAAGGAAATGGAGCCCGTTTTGACTCCATGGGAGAGAACTGCTGAGCTAGAATAGGCAGCTTCTTGTGAGAGTGCATTTTGCCTCAGTTGGCCACTTCCAGGGGAATGAGGAGACCAGGATGCACGTGGCCCAGATGACCCTTAGGTCACGTCAGCCAGAGGTTCTATGGTACTTCATCTCCTCACTCCCTGAATGACAAGTCACGGGCAACTTCTGGCCCCGATAAAACTAAATATTCTTCCTGGGACAGACTCTAATTTCCTGTGGAAATAGAGTCATGAAAGGATTGTTTTGAATTATTTTTTTCTCTTTCCCCTTTCAGAAATTAAAGCACCAAAAAGAGTCATCGTTTCAATGTAGCTGCAGTTTAGAAGAAAGAATACAGAATGGAGACTCGGATTCTATCTCAAACATCAACTTTTTATGTGGTTCGGAGCAAACACCAGATCTTGACGGACAAAACTGTGGCTGCTGATGGCCCCTTTATGTTGTAAGCATTAGCTGAGGGGATAGGTGGGTGACAGGGCCTGGCCGAGCTCAGTCAGCAGGTGCAAACTATTCTCTTTCATCTCTGGGACAATGGGAAGTAGAACACTGGGGTGAGGAATGACTTAAAGACAAGGCTGGCTCAAAACCACAGAAAACCTTTGTATCAGTGGCTGCTGTGACAAACGACTGCAGGCTTGGTGGCCTAAAGCAGTAGAAATTCACCGTTTCAGTCCTAGAGGGGAGAATCCCGCAGCAAGGGGCCTGTGGGCTCTGCTCCCTTCTGAAGAACCGTGGGTAGGTTTCTCTTTGCCTTTCTCAGCTTCTGGGGCCTGCAGGTGATTCTCAGGTGTGGCCCTGTGACTCCCATCTCTGCCTCTGTTTTGACATGACCTTCTCCACGGTATGTGTGTCTTTCTTCTTTTTCAAGGACAAGATTGGTCCATAAACACAAGAACCTTTTGCATTGATTTCCAAGTCTAGTTAGACATAAAATGACTGTGTGTGGGTTTCAGCTGGGAAAGGAGGTGAAGGAGGTGTGGCTCTACATCATAGCCTAGGCATTCTGGGACAGAATTGGAAATGACAATCTTTTAAACAATGGTCACTATGCCCAGTGGTCCATCCCACAGGGATAATCTGTGATTCTCCACAGACAGAATACCACATAGCCTCGAACTCAATTTAAAGGTAGCTGAAGCTCTCCCGGTTGAGAGTCTAACCCATCTCCTTTCCTGGGGTTAATGTATGTCTGTCCGAGGCACCAAACTAGAGGTGTGGGGAGGGAAGAGGGTTTCTGGAAGGTTTGTTTGTGTAGAGGATCCAGGAAATCCCAGGAGAAGATCTCACTCAGGTGGGAAAAGGAGGTAGATGACAAGCCTGACCTTTCAACTTCCGAGTTCTTGTCCTGGGTGTCATGCCACCCAAAACCCTGCCTATGGTCTCTTCCCAGGTCTCAGGCAGAAGGTGAATTGGGAATTAAAACTGAAGTACTAGGGTCATCATATTCAGTGAGATGTTATGGCAGACTCCATGCAGTATTTCTCAGGCTAACTCTGTGTGTGTGTGTGTGTGTGTGTGTGTGTGTGTGTGTGTGTGTGTATAGGTGTATGCACCTGTTTGTGCAAATGCAGAGGAGGGTGTCAGTGTCTTTCTGCAACTCCCTCATCCTTCTCTTGAGGCTGGATCTCTCACTGTACCTGAAGCTTGTTTCAGGTAGGCGGGCTGTCCACTGAACTCCTGGAACTCTGCCTGTCTGTGTCTCCTCCCTTCCCAAGTGCTTGGGTTGCAAGCACATGCCTGGCTTTTATGTGGATGCTGGGGTTTCACACTCAGCACGCATGCTTGCACAGCAAACACTCTTACTCACTGACACGTAGTGTTCCCAGCTCCATCTACGCAGTTTTTATACCTCTAGTTCCCAGCTCTGTCTATGCGGTTTCTATATCTATAGTTCCCAGCTTCGTCTATGCAGTTTTTATATCTATAGTCCCCAGCTTAGTCTATGCAGTTTTTATACCTCTAGTTCCCAGCTCCGACTATGCGGTTTCTATATCTAATTCCTAGCTCTGTCTATGCAGTGTCTATACCTCTAGTTCCCAGCTCCGTCTATGCAGTTTTTATATCTATAGTTCCCAGCTCCGTCTATGCAGTTTTTATATCTATAGTTCCCAGCTCCGTCTATGTGGTTTTTATACCTCTTAGACAAAGACAGATAGAAAATATGGAGAAGCTCAGCTACGGGCCTCCAGTGGTGCTCCTGGCAATGCCCAGGGCCCAGGCAGATACCTTTCTGCCCCCTGGGATGTGGCATCACTGTGACAGATACGGTTCTAGTCAGTGGAAATGACAACCGTGCCCAGTGATGTGATGTCACAAGGGTGACATGGTGGCGTGGGCAGCTTCCAGCAGAAACAACACAACAGACTTCACTGTGGGGAAGTTTAAGCGTTCACTTCATAGACTTCCCGGGCACCTAGCATATTTCAGGTGACTGGAACACAATGGTAAGCTGGTATGATGTGGTCAAAGTGCACCATGGGCTGCACTTTGGAGAGCTCTTCAGGGACTGGGACCTTGTTTGAACAGAAGCAAAGTGGTAAAGGCAAAGCAGAATTCCCCCCTCATTCTACAGTCCAGTTAGAGTTGGAGTCTGGGGTTCTATATACCATAGGTCTGCAGTTATGTGAAGCTTGAAGTATAGCCCAGAGGCCTCAAAGAATGATTTCATACTTGAACATTTCCTTATTTTTATTTTAGTTTGGAAAATTTAATTGAAAATTTGAATATACTTGTCATGTATAAATGTTGTTTTGAAATATATATGTATATGTACAATATATACCACATTTTAAAATCTATCCAGTGATGAACATCTGGGTAGATACCATTTCTTGGCTACTGTGAACAGGACTATAGTAAACATGGAAGTGCATTTATCTCTTTGATATATTGAATTCAGTTTCTCTAGGTCTGTCTGCCAAGGAGCTTGTTAAATCCTATATACTCTCTCTCCCTCTCTCTCTCTCCACATGTGGAATAGCTAAATTGAGTCTCTTCATATATGCATTATATGGCTTTTTTGTGTATAAAACCCTTAAAGTCCACTATTTTAACAATTTTTGAGAATGTATACACAAATCACAAAAGTCTCCCCAACAGCCAAAGCAGTCCTGAACAAAGGGAATAAGGCCGGAGGCATTATAATGTTGAAATTAAAAAAATACTATAAAGTTGTGACTGAAACAGCAAGGTTCTGACAACAAAGATCCTGATACATGGGCCAATGGGATAGACCACAGAACCCAGGAATAAGTCTACACATTTCTCTCCAACTGATCTTTGACAGCGTCAGCAGGAATATGTCCTGGGGAAGGATGGTCGCGTCAGTAAGTAGTGTTGAGGTAACTGGACACCCATATATGAAGAGGAAAGAAAGTATATCAGGCGCTCACCTCATACTACATAAGAAAATGATAAAGACTAAAGTGTGAGACCCCTACACTATCTAACGACTAGAAAACTCTTCTGAACATTGGTCTGGGAAAAGGCTTTTTGGACTATGACCCCCCCAAATTGTAGACAACCCAAGAAAACCAACAAATAGGATTCCATCGAACTGAAAGTCTGTGTTACAAAGGAAACAGTCTACAGAGGGAAGTGGGAGCCTACAGAGCAGGAGACATTCCCGGGCCATTCATTTGACAAAAGATTGATTTCCAGAACCTTTAAGGAACCCGATCAACAGCATAACAACAAGAGCAACGGAACCAAATAATCTGATTAGGAAATGGGAAAATGACCCAAATAGACATTTCCCAAAAAATAGACAAATGAACAATTTCATGGAAAGATGTTTAACTTCACTAATCATTGGAGAAGAGCAAAACAAAACAAAACAAAACAAAACAAAAACCTCAATGAGCTAGCTCATGCTGGTCAGAATGGTTATGAACAAAAAGATGAAAACCATCAATCTGGGGTGGGGTCCAGAGTCCAGGGAGCTCCTCTACACTGGGAATGTAAATGAGTTAACAGAAGAGGGAACGGTGCTTCCTGAAAACACTAGAGGCAGAATGTCTAGGTGATTTAGCAAGCTTCCTCCTATAGATCCCTAGGAACTGAAGTCAGTATGTCAAAGAGATACCTACACTCCCAAGTTTATTGCAGTACTGTTCATAGTAGCCAGGAAATGGAACGGATCTAGATGTCCACCACTGGGTGAATGGATAAAGCATTTGTGGTATAATACTCAATGGTATATTTTTTTAGCCACAGAAGAGTGAAATTCTGTTATGTGTGGTAACATGAGTGGAACTTGAGGATATTAGGTTAAATGAGGTAAGCGAGGCTGACGAAGACACTATATGCTCTCATACATGGGAGCTAAGAAGCTGGTCTCAAAGAAACAGGGAGTGCAATAGTTGTTGGATCCTGGGAAGGATCAAGGGAAGAAAGGGATGGAGAACAGATGGTTAGTGGGTACAGAGGTACAGCCGGGTGTGAGGAATGACTTTCTACATTCTGGATCAGTAGGACACTATTGGTGGCAGCAATTGACAGACTATTTCAAAATAGCCAGTAGAGAGGATTTTGCATATTCTAACACTAATGGTAAGTAGCTGAGGGAATAGATCTGCCATTCACCTTGATCTGATCATTACACAGTAGTATTTTCATGTATTGAAAGTGACACTGCACTGCAGAAATATGCACAATTACTACATGTCAATTAAAACTGTACTTAAAAAGACTACGATGGGGCTGGAGAAATGGCTCAGAGCGTGCATTGCTTTTGCAGAGGACTCAGCTCACAACCACCTGTAATTCCAGCTCCCGGGGATCTGGTGCCGCTTTCTGCAGGCATCTGTACTCAAATGCACAAACACTCCCTCCCATATATACATAGTTAAAAATAAAACCTTAAAAAAATGCAACCCATTCTGACTAACTACAACTTACTAGGTACTACAACAGACCCTCTAAATTTATTCTACTGATGTAACTGAAAATTCGTACTCTTGACCATCTCTTGAAACGCAGTCTGCTCGCCACTAGCACATCCACATGCTATTTGTCTTCCTGTACCTCGCATAACATCCTCTGGGTTCATCCACACTATCTCAGTTAACAGATTTTCTTTTTTCATTTTGAGGCTGAATAATATTTCATTGTGTGAATACGCCATGTTTTTTCTTTTTCCATTTCATCCACTGACAAATACGTCATCTAATCTCACAAACTGGCTGTTGGGAACAATGCTGCATGAACGTGTGGGTGCAGCTACCTCCGTGACCCACTCACTTGGTTCCCTCTGGCTGTAAAACCGATAGTGGGAACTGTTGCATCACACTGTGGCTTCATTTTTAATTCCTTCTCAATGCCTTTCGACGTGCCAGCCTTTAGGCTGCTTAGCCACTGCTCTTCACACGGGGTGAACGCCAGGTACAGATCCAAAGCTCAGGGAAGGTGGGATGAGCTGGGATGGAGGGACCAGTTGCTGGAGATGCCGGTCTGCAGGCAGTCTTTGTAGTTTCACTTGCCCTGGATAGTGTGTGCATGTGTGCATCCCCTCTTCCCACTTCTCTTAGGCACAAGCTGGGCTCACCATAGCATCACTACCTGCAGCCCAGTGTTGGCCAAACTCCAATAACATACGTGCCAATGCTTTGAATCGTGCTAAAACGTGGATGCGGATGGGTCAATGAATGTATCTGTGGAGGGGCCTGAGATACTGTGTACTTTACCCCCTCCCCCGACTTCCCAGAGTGGGAAGTCTGGAGGACGTGTGCACAAAGCCTCTGGACTCATTTCCTATTGGACGATGATGACTTGAGCAGCTTCCCCCATTGGCCAGGCTGCATGGGGTGAATGTTTCCTTATTTTACTGCCCAGGCCCATTATTTACAAATGCTGTGTATTTTGTTGTTCTTTTTCAAAGATGAGGTCTGCCTACACTCTGTAAAGTTCATGTCTGGGCTTCCTGCAGCAGCACACACTTTTCTCCTGGTAGTGCTAACACGGTTGGTGGTGAAACTCCAGGAAGAAACCTGTTGGAGGAAAGAGATTCATCTTGTTGGAGGAGCTGGGCTACTTACAAGGCAGATAACGTTCTGCAGCTTGCTGAATTGATGGAGAGAAGCACCGGGACTCAGACTCACCTATTTTTCATTCTTTGAATGAAGTCTATCTTCTGAATTACATGAGCCGTGTGAAGCAGGGGAAGAGAGCAATGGTTCTGGAAACAAAAACAGAGTTCTTATCTTTTAATACGGGAGAGAATGCCTCAGGATATTATTATTTGTGATTTATGGGGTGCATAGCGATATGACCAGCGTCTCACCAGAGCCAACAGAGGACTCTGACCCTCTGCCTTTGATGAACTCTTGTAGTTTCCCAGGGGCAATTTTCCACTGCAGGAGAGCTACTGCATCACAAAATTCTGACTTAAAAAATCATACTGAATGAGCTACTAGTAAACTCGGCTTCTATCCTGATCATAGATTTACTCTATGACCATCCACAATTCCTAAACCTTCTCACCACCAGTGGGTTAGGATAATCTTAGTGACTCTCAAGGTTTATTTATTCATGAAATATCTTTGAGTTAGTCTTAATTTTGAGC
Organism: Peromyscus aztecus; assembly: GCA_902168405.1. Classification (NCBI taxonomy): domain Eukaryota; kingdom Metazoa; phylum Chordata; class Mammalia; order Rodentia; family Cricetidae; genus Peromyscus; species Peromyscus aztecus. The sequence continues at coordinate 73,691 of CABHPQ010173667.1, read as the reverse complement.
AGGGCTGAGGGCATGACTTGACTGGGCATGGTGGCATATGCCTTTAATCCCAGCACTTGGGAAACAGACAGGTGGATCTTTGAGTCTGAGGCCAACCTGGTCTGCAGAGAGAGTTCCAGGACAGCCAGGGCTACACAGAAAAAACCCATCCCGAAAAACAAAAACAAAAAAACCCCACACAAAATAGTGCTTGCCACACCATGAGGTTTGCATCCTCTACATCCACGTTAGAACGGCTGGTTGCAGCAGTGAGGTAAGTTCCCACGGTCCTGAGGAGGTGACGACAGGTGCATTCCTGGGCTTGCTGGCCAGTCAGTCTAGTTGAATTGGTGAATCGTGAGTGTCCTGGTGAGAGACCCTGTCTCAATAAACACAGTGGAGAAAGATTGAGCAACAAAACTTGATGTTAACCTCTAGCTTCAATATATTCATAGACACACATGTACCCCCAACATGCACGCACACACACACACACACACACACGAACACGCACACACGCAACCCCAATGAATACATGCACATACACTATACACAAAATATTGTTCAGGACTCAACTCTTTGAATGTATGTCAGGTTTTATTAACAAGATCAAACTATGCAAATAAATGAAACCAGCTCAACAAACAAAATAGAGGACTGCTTCCTTTCGAGACAGTAGTGAGAGAGGAGGTGGTCTCCGTACGCTGCTGCCTTCTTGTTCCCTGATTTCCCAGAACTTTATCTTGGAATAATGTCAGACTTACAAACTGCAAGAACAGGCCAAACGATTCTGGCATAATTTCCACCCTAAATTTAATCCCATTTGCTTCCTCTTTCTCTTTGTGTGTGCATCTATACTTAAATGTTGTTTTCTGACCTGATTAAGAAACATACATATCCCTTTATGCATAAATGCTCTAAGTATTCTAAGCATTAAGGTATTTTCTAACATAACCACAGTGTAATATCAAAATTAGCAAATTAAATGAATGATACCATTAAATCTAAAGACACATCAAAAGTTGTCAATTATCTTAATGTCCTGCAACCACAATAAAATACAATTTTCTTTGGCTCAAGATCCAGGCAAAGCTCGGGCATTATATAGAGATGTCCTGTTTCTTTTTCTTTTCCTTTCTTTTTTTGCTTCCTTAACCCCAATCATCAACCCAGTCGTTCTCTGTTTCACAGAGAGGGTAAATTCTTGACCTTAAGAGATTTCACGGAGGCTGAACAGACAAATGTTATTTTAACAAGCAACTGTAAAAGTCAGAGAGGGAGGCCCAAGGTTGAATTCTGAGAATACTAAAGTTATAAAAATAAGGCAGTTATTATGAAAGTTATAAAAGCAATACAGTTATTATAAAAAACACAGAAATGACTCAAGCAAAAATAAAAGTCCTCTGCTAGTCCTTGTTTTTACCTGAATAAAGAGTTAAAGTTTTTGCTGTATTGCTTCAGGTATTTTTCTATGCTCATAAAAAATATGAATTTACAGTGTATGTTTTTAAAAAGAAAATGAGGCCATACTATAAATTTTATCCCGTACTTTTCTTTTTAAAAATATACTAGTATGTTATACAGCCATGTGAGAATGGACTTTCGCCATCCATGTTGAGGAATCCCAGTCTGAGTTCGGCTCTTCTGCCTTGCCCTTCCTTGGTGGTAACTCTGATTTATTGAGAGCACTTGGGAAAAGCCTTGTTTATAGCTAGGTGTTCAAGCACTGAGGAGAGTTTGGGATGCAAAGCTTTTCTGGGATTTTGACTCTTTCTGCCTTATGTCCATTCTTGAAAAACCTCCCATGGGTGATGGACTTGAGAAACCTTGATGATAGTTGGGTCATATATCCTGACACCAACCCATTTCCAGGGATGAAAACAGAGGCATGAAAAAAAATGCTCAGATAACACTTTCACTCACTAAAGTCTGTCTCTTGACAGTACTGGACGCGCGCGTGCGCACACACACACACACACACACACACACACACACACACACACGAACGCACTCACGCACAGACTTTGTATAAAGTTTCTATGATCACGTCCCCCCACCCTGGATGTTGATTTCTAGCTATTTGGATAGTCTTTGATCTGTATCCCAGATTAGCAGCACAGCTGTTCTCCAGGCTTAGACATACTTGCTGGATCTGGAGGACTTTACCCAGGTTTTGCAACTGTTGACTGGGCCTCTTTAAAGAAGCCAGTCTTAAGGATTGCTGTGGGCTGCTTTTCCTTTGGTCCCTGTCTGTATTATTTTGGACCTTTCTGACCTTCAACTTTATTTGTTCTTTGCTCACCCTGACCTTATGGTGCTTTTAAACCCAGAGGCCACGAGACTGTGAAGAATCCAAGTTATATGTGCATTTGATGGCCATATTAGTGGCTTTCCCATTTTGCTTCTCCTCGACAGCCTTTGGCCTTGAAAGCTCTTTGGAGCAGGGTCTGTTTTCCTCTAACTGCCTTCTTGCACTTGTTGGGCAAAATCGGAGCAGTGATTGAGTCCTCAGCACCCTTATGGCACTGCAGAGTAATAACATTTATCATACTTCTTGTTTAAGCCCTTTAGAGAATGACATTTCACAGTGTAATTTTGCGCCGCTGATTTGTCCCTCATGAGTTTTAACTTTCAGGGTAGAAATCCTTCTTATGGCTTCACCTTTTTCCTATTTTGTGTATCTATGAGAAGTCGTACAAGTCAGGCATAACAAATGGAATCAGGTCATGCTCCCAAGTGCCCTTCACCTCGAGATTCCTGATTGTTTTTTCCTTATGAGTCGTGAGCAGGCCCAAATTACCTCACCTCTAGCTGCCCTTTCCACTTTATGAAACAAGGCACTAAGAGCAACGCTGCTCTAAAAATCCCCGGATGACCTGCAGTTTGCTCCTTTTGATTATCCCTTAAACAATGTCCCAGTAATTGAAATCTCAAGTAGCAGAGTTTTGTGATCTTGTCACTTAGCATTTAGTTATGTTTGGTTTGTTTATATGTTTATTTATTTATATTTAAACCCCAGAGAGGTCGGAGTCTGCCTCTGGGACCCGAGGGACCCAAGCCAAGAATATCGGTCATTCACTCAACATCAAGAAGTTAAGCAGGGGTCCTTGCGACCATACTTATTTGAGAGTCAGAAGGAGGAAAAGATGGAGAGGAACTCCAGGATCCTCAGGCCATTTCAGCGGGAGCAGCAGGGGAGGTGAGACACGGGCATTGAGATTTATACTGCATGATCCATTTTATTTATTTATGGGGACATGGTATCTGGTTTTTTCCCCCTGTATGGTAATTTATCAGTGAGTTCATCCTGATTTAGTAGTGCACGGAGGACACCTGCTGCTAATTCCCCTTTATTTCATATATTTCTTCTACCTTAGCTCATAAAGCGTCAACACTGCCACTTCCTTTATCATCCATCTGTATTTCCTTGCGAGTCCCGCTCTCCTTGATGTATAGCGCAAGCCCTGCTTTCCCACCCTTTGTCCTTTCTTCACAGATTGCATTCCTCAGTATTGACGTTTCACTCACTTGATTTATCCCAACAGCTTCCCTGATGCCAACCAGCTCATAATTCCCTCTCTGGTAGCATCACTTCAAGGCCTTCCCGCTTATTTCCCTTGGCTCCTCGGATTTGTGGATTGACGCCTAAGAGATTTACTGATGATTTGTCCTCTCTTCTCATTCTCTGTTTGCTTAGATCCAAACCACGGTGCTAAGTGGCGAGGCCCCCAAGGGTATCTGGAATTCTGTGAGTTGTAAGGTTTTTTCTTGCTGGGAAGTGCTGGAAGGTGCCATCTTGGCAGAAGGGCCATCCTGGATTTGCTTCAAGGCGAAGGCTTGTCCTTCTGCATTCTGTTAAGCCTGGTTAGTTTGGTGCTCCTTACCTAAATCCTATGGAGCTCTTGGAAGGGGAGAGCTGGATAATGGGATTCAAGGGGAATTATCTTTGAAAAAGAGGAATATACCTGTATGAAGTGCATATGAAATTTTGCTTCTTTCTCATTGCAGAACTATATTTGTGTGGTCTGACCACAGATAGATGTGGTGTGGTGGGACACAGGAGAAAGAAGAGATTTTTTTTCTCTTCCTGAATTCTCATGATAATGACATTAAACTGTTGACTGGTACATTGTTACAGACTTCCAGCTGCCCTGACTTCATGAGCTTTCTTGAACAGTTCTTATGGTTCTTCACTAGGATGTCCTGGGCCTTACATAGGATGTCGTAGAGATAGTCCATAGGTAAACTTGCTTTAGGATTCTACCCATCACTTAAAATTACACAGAGGGCACTCATCATTCTCCATTCTGTAGCTGTGCTCCATAAGACATGTGGGGCTAGAGTCTCTCAGTTCTGTGTTAGCTGTGGGCTATGATATTGATCCAAGCTTATCTCCTCATAATGGATAAAAGATTTTCTGACTGTGAGTGGTATGGTTTGGATTTGAAGTGTCCCTCAAAGGGCTTATGTGTTGAAAACTTGGTCCTCATCTAGTGGTTCCACTGTTGCATGGGGATTGGCTCACAAAGGCTGTGAGTACTCAGTGGACTAATTCATTGATGAATTCATAGCTGAATGGGTTGTTAGGAGGTGGGGCCTAGTTGGAAGAGGGTCCCTTCTGTCCATCTCCGTTTCCTGGCCATGCAGGTGAGGTGAGCAGCTGTGTTCTACTATCCATTCCCGGCCATGATGCTCTGCTTTACCACTGGCCTACAGTGATCACAGGGCTAAGTGACTATGGATTGAAATCTCTAGTTACAGTTGGTTTTAATGTCTACTTGCCACAAATTAAAGTCACCTGAGTCGCAGGCCTCCACAGAAAGACTGTCTTGGTTGCCTAGCTGATGTGGAAAGACCCTCCCTGATTGTGGGCGGCGCCTTCTCCTCCCAGCCCAGACAGAAAAGAGTGTGGCTGAAGGAAGGTTCTTCCTTGCCTTTTGCTTGCTTGGCCTTCCCTCCTGCTGCCTGGTTGGTTTACTCTGTTACTGCTGCTACTGCTGGGAATTCCTTTGCTAATATCAGGACCAGTGCCTCCAGGCTTCTGTTGTGGACTAAGGACCAGCAGCTCTGCAGGAACTCTCCAGGCTTTTCAGCTCCAGATTGGGATTGAGAAACTACTAGGATGTGGGTCTCCCCATTGTGAGCCAGCACTGTGGGACTACTCTGACTGATGAATACTTATTTAATCCACTAGTGGGTTCTCAGTCTCTCAGGTGTGAGGAAGCTGTTGGATATTTTCATGTAAATTGACATAATGCATTCTTTCGTTCATCCCACTGGGTCTGTTCTTCTAGAGAGCCCTGACTAACACAGCCCTGAAAAAACCGTGAGCTTAAACACACCTTCCTCGTAGTTAGTTTGGTCAAGTATTAATCACAGTGACAACAGCGGACAGGCGCACTGAGTGAGGAACACTGGTCAACAAGCCATTTCCTGGCTCCATATTATGGAGGAAATACCGATGGAGGAGACAGCTGCAGTCCCTGTCCCTCACGGGCATCCGCCCATCTGTGGAATAAAAGACACCAGTTGACCTCCACATCCTGAGAGCAAATTTAAACAGCCTCCTGTTGTAGCTGAAGGAATTTGGGAAGCTGTAAGGAAGAGTTTCCCAGCTCTGAGGAAGTCACGTAGTTCTCACTGTGTATAATCACATTCTCAACGGCACTTTGAAAGTGTTCTTCCCTTGCAGGGAAGACCACAATAGGTAATTTCAGCTTGTGTTTTCTGATAGCAATACACGGATTTCTGCCCTCAAAGTGTTCCTGGGAGCCCATGAAATGAGGGCAGGCTTATTGGTAGGATGCCTGAGTACAGAAAAGCAAAACAGTGACCACAGATGGCAAGATGAAAAGAAGTCAGACAGCAAAATCAATCTTTAGCATAAGAGACAATAGAAAGTCAAATTATTTTCCTTAAACTCTACTTTTGGAAAAGAACAAAAATTATAAGAAAGAGAGATAGTGTCTCTCCTAGAATGTACAAAAGGGAAAATAGTATTGCCAATAACATTCCAGTAATCAGCAGCTGAAATCAGAAGTATGACTCTTGTGTCCGGAGCAGAACACACTACGCGCATGCGCCTATCACAACTACCCAGAGAGTTCCAAGAAGCTGCGTTTGTCAGGGCACTCCAGCACTTAGAATCAGTTTTACAAACTCAACCGGTCCTCACCAGTAGAATCTCTGGAGTTCTGTAAAGAATTTAATTATTCTACCGTAGGAGGATATACTCTCTGTATTTAGAAATGTGCTTCAGGGGTTGACTGAAATGCGTGGACTGAGAGTTTAGCAAGAATTGATGACGGGATCCGAAACAGAGCAGACTCCTAAGTTTTGGGCTACGACTTCTCCTTCAGCTGGCTTCTTGAAGATTTCCCTTTTAAAGTCAGCGAGAGGTACTGATTTACCATTTATAAGGGGCATAATTTATCTGCATTGATTAGAACGATCAAGTGAGCAGTGACAGCTCTTTCTACTCCAGGTAAATGCCTCCTTTGTGCTGTGCAGACACGAGCCTCTGACATGTCACAGGAAACGCTGAAGAAGTCACTCTTCGGGGTGTGTTTTCCTCCAGGAGGCGGCGTGAGATGGATTAGTGGCAAATCACAATAAATTATTTATCAGATAATAAGTGTTGATAATTGTCCTTATTTATCACCGGTATAACTTGCCTTGTTTCCCTGTCATGTGTTCCATCAAAGCCTCCCCACAGATTTGCTGGTTAAAATAGACAGCCAAAAGGTCATCCCAACAATTTTTACTCATAATGACACACTGATTATCTCCTAATTGAGAAATGTAAACCAGAGGCTCTGGAAGTAATGTGAGTGACCCTTGGATGGCTGGCATAGTGCAGAGAGTCACTCTGAACCCTATTCAGACTGTCACCCAGCACAACCTGCAGTCTTTTTGATGTGCTTCTAAATTAATTGGAAACAACTTTTTTTTTGTTTTGTTTTGTTTTTTGTGGAGGAGGGGAAAACCACAACCAAAACCAAGAACAACCCGCATGCCCAAATTTGCTGCAAAAGGAAAAAGTAGAGCTGTAAAGTACCTTTCACTCTCTGCTGTCCTTCCGGCAGCTAATCCATTGAAGCTTAATTGTAATTATCCACCAGGTCCGGGCCTGCAGAGGAATACTGATTACTGCTACGTGCGCTTCCATGGGCAAGGCTGTGTATTGAGCCTGTTGCAAAGTTTCCAGTAGATTTACTTCTATTGGCAGCTGTAATGGATCATTGGTCATGGGCTATTTCTGGATTTGGTGTAATGAGAGAAAATAATCCCAGCTTCCTTGTACAGAATTCTTTAAAGATTGTCAACATAGATGAAAATATTGCAAAAGTAGGTAAATTTATGCACCTATGCTTTGGGGTCAGATCAATGGTCTTAACAGACTTGAATTATTTTCTTACGGTTTACATCTCCCTCCGGAAGTCCATACTCAGCTGCACAGATGCATGTCTCCCAAGTGTCCTTCAGTTCGGATATTCCCCTAAAGGCCTATGTGTCAAAGGCTTGGTCCTCAGGGTGGTGCTACGGGGAGATGGTGGAGCCTTTGAAAGTTGTAACCCAGAGGGAGGATGTCAGGTCATTGGGTAGTGTGCCTTTGAGGGGACCATAGACTGTAATTTCAGTAGTCCTGTCTTTCCTCTCTGACTGACCATGAAGTGAGCGATTTTACTCAGCCACATGCTACCACGTGGTGTAATTTCTGCCTTCCTATAGGCTCAAAGCAACCAAGCCAATCAACCATGGACTGGGGCCTCCAAAATGGTAGCCCCACTATAAATTAATTATCTCAGGTATTTTTTTTAAAGTGATGGAAAACCAACCAACACAATTGTTTTCCAGGCGAAAAGAACTCCACATATTACTCTTTCCTCTCCCGCCTCTTCTCCTGCCCACCTCCCTGAGTTCATAGCTCAGACCTAACTCTCTCCTATTGTTCAGTTACTCACATATGTCTACTTATTTCACAGTCTCTTTGGATCATGCTGCTCTCATGAGACCCTGTGGACAAATTCCTCTAACATGGCTTAAAACAATAAGCATGCACTATCTTACTTGGTTTTTGTGAGTCAGGAATTTTGGAGCCTTTATGGGTGGCCTTGGCTCAGGGTCTGGGATTGCAGTCACGATGTTGGCTGAGCGGTAGTCATCTGAAGACTTGACTTAACGATTCCAGGAAGGCTCACTGGAGCATCTGTAGGTACCGCATTCATTACCGCACGCATCCCTCCACCGGCTGCTGAGTGGTCTCCCAACACGGCAGCTGGCTTTCCCCAGAGCAAGCCATCGAACACAGCAAGGTAGAAGCTCTAATGTGGTTCGTGACCTAGCCTTGGCAGTCACGCTCTATCAGGCCCACAAGTTAGTTCTGTTTATTGTGGGAAGAAAGTACTCCAGGGCAGGAAAACCAGGCAACAGAGATCACTGGGGACCTTCTAGGAAGCTGGCTACCACAGATGTGTAGACTCATTTATTTGACATTAGTTTGCTTTCCTGGTCCTTCTAACCATGCGTAGCGGGTGAGGTGGGGTGGTGCTCAGCTGGTGGAAACAGCAGGGCCATCCAGCCCTGTGTTACATGGGTCACATTGAGGAAGCAACTCTTCAAACCACCATGGATGTTATTCATCCTCTTGGCAATCAGCGTTGTGATTTCCAGGGTTAGAAAAGTCCTGTGAATGGCTTTCTAGAACTGCTCTGTAGTTAAACTTAGAGGATGACAACTTTCTTGGCCCACTGAATGGGTTTCACAATCCCTGCATTGGAGGGCCTTCTGTATCTTATTATTATCTATTGTTGTTAGATATTTTTATACATTTCCCAGCACCATGTTGGCTGCTCTCACTCCTACCCCCAGGCTCTTCCATCTTCTTACCACCCTTTTCCATCCTTCCCTCCCCTCAAGGCTCTAGCTCATGTGCTTATCTGTGGATTTTGTTTTCTCATTGTGGTGGTTTAAATGGGAATGGCCTCCATAAGCTCGTTGAATGCTTGGCCCCTATTCGGTTGAACTGCTTTAGGACGGACTGGAAGGTGTGGCCTTGTTGGAGGAAGTGCGTCACTGGCTTTGAGATTTCAAAAGTTCATACCAGGCCCAGCCTCTCACTCCCAGCTTCCGATCTGTGGATTAGATATAAGCTCTCCGCTACTGCTCCAGCGCCATGCCTGCCTGCCTCTTTCCAATGCTCCCCATCATGATGGCCATGGGCTCACCCTCTGAAACTGTAAGCAAGTCCTCAATGAAATGCTTTCTTTTAGTAGGCTGCCTTGGTATGGTGTCCCTTCACAGCAGTAGAAAAATAACTAAGGCCGTGACCTACTGGGTTTATTCAGTGCTATCTGTGTGAATCTGGGAACTGTTTGTTGGAGCCTGGTGTGATCAACAATGGATACACAACTAAAGACAGTGACTTCTCCTCCCCTAGAATCTGTCAATATCTAATAGTTCAGCAGTAAAGCAAAGGACGTTGTGAGCCCTTACCCCTGCCTTCCATGACTAACTGTTGATAGGGCTGGCCTCTCGTGGGCCCACAGTTGTTGTGAGTTGATGACTGTGTCGCTTCAGAGGATGACATTTGCAGCCCTTCATCCCACACTCCAGCTCTTACAAGCTCCCCACACCCTCTTTTGCAGGGTTCCCTGAGCCTTAGAGGCGGTGGTGAAAATGTCTCGTCTTTGGCTGAACCCACAACTGTCACTTACTCTCAGCATCTTGGACAGCCCCGAGTCTCTCCATTCACCATCATTCTTTTTTAAACAGTGGCTACTCTGAGTAAGGCTGAGGGCAGCTTTTGTCTATGTGTGCAAGCATAGCTGTTTGGAAGGCAATCTGATGGTTTGTCAATTTAGTTAAATCTCAATACTAAGCTCCCCACTTGAGATCCTTTTAACAACGCTTTTCAAACTCATTTGCTCACAAATGTGGTTTTGTTTTTGTTTCTGTCAAACTAATAATACCTTTTTAAGCAAATGCTCTGGAAAATATGCATTTTGAAACATTGGTTTGAATTGTTAAATGTTCTCATCCTATATTATTCTCAAAAGGGTTTAACAGGGTTGTAATACTGAAAATAGCACGTTTCACCTACCTTGGATCATACATGTTTTGACCTGGAAGGGCAATCTTATAATTACAACACCTAACCCAGTACCCGACTGCTTGTTTGCCGGGGACCCTCCATCACCCACTACTTTCCCGGTGCCCTCAGAATACTCACTTCTGTGTTTCTCTATCCTTACCTGAAATCTTTATGGGAACTGGCCTTGAAGACTTTCAAAGTACACTAACCTCCTTCCATGCGAAAGAGGAAAATTTCTCCACCCATATATAAACTTGGAGAAGCCTTGCTCTGCTGAGAGTAAGCATCTCTTAGCTGGTGTATTTTATGGCTGAAGTGTTTGTCTTGGTATGTTAGCCTCTGGGGCATAACCATTTCTTCTTATGAGCCTGGTGTAGCGCTCCGCACACTGTTAGCACTCAACCTGAAATAAATCATCATAATCATAGTTATAAACATAAATCAAGGGAGCACAATTCCACTTATTTATGGCCTTACAGGAGATGCACAATGGAAAAGCACAGTTATTTTCCATTATATTATCCTATATCATTTCCAAGCAAAATGTCACGCTGTCCACTAGCCTGTAACCAGGTAATGAAGCATTTGGTATAACCCCTGCAATTCCATGGGGCCGGAGGCAAGAGGTGTGAGGCTAGGAGCTCACATTTCCTAAGTTTGTATAATTAAAACCTGAATTTCTAGAGCTTATTAAGATAATATTTAACATATAATTATCTTGACATTTTAAAAAGGAAAAGTGTTTAAGAAAAATTATGTGGTAATGTTTAATCACAAAAATCTCCTGGCTCTACTCACTTCTTCAAAGGTCCTCTCTCTCTGATTTCCAAGGTGAGTCTATAGCTTAATAAAGATTTTTAGCCTAATGTTTCATCTCATAGTGGATTAGTTAGTGGGCTGATCCTCCGAGTACAGAAAATGCTTTTATGCCTGGAGTACTTTTACCTCTCTGAAGTCAGACATCCTTAAGTTTGGGCTTTGTCTGTCCCTATAACTGAATAACAAGATATAATGGTCACTTTTGCTATTATTATCTTTTGACTTGCTGACTTTGGAAAACACACTTATATTCACAAACACGTATATATGAAAATAACCAAATATACACAGGACTAAGCCCTCATAAAAACCTCTCTCTCTCTCTATGGTGCTGGGGATCGAACCTAGGCCCTTGTGCATGATAAACAAGGCCTCTATCACTGAACTATGCTCCCAGTGCACTTGAACACTTGAGAAGGCATGTTTTTAGACAATTCTGCTGAACACATATTCTGTTTAAAACATTTAAGTATTTTTTTTAATTTTAAAAATGGACTTGTAAAATTACATGTATGTATTTGTCTTGCAGAACATGATGTTTTGAAGCATGTATGCTTTGTGGGGTGATTGTGTCTGTCCCTCATGTAGCTGTCAACTTTGTGGTGAGGACATTTACCATCTACTCTCATTCTTTAAGAATATAATACTGACATTAGCTATAGTCCTCATCTTTACATTAAACGTGAGAGCTCTGTATTTTTCTTTTTCTTTTTGGTTTTTTTTTGTTTTGTTTTTTTTGAGACAGGATTTGAGCTCTGTATTTTTCAAAAAATTAAATTATTTCATATTTCAGGAAGAGTGCAAAGCCCCTTCATCTCCATCCAAATATCTTTTAGGTTTTGAGATAGAGTTCCACTAAGTGTCCTTGACTAGCCTTGAACTGGTGATCCTTTTGCATCGGCCTCCTAAGTACTGGCATTACAGGTGTGAGTCATCATAGCTGGTTTTCTATCTAAATCTTGCTTTCTCTGATACACTTTTCAGTGATATTCATACTCTAAGTTTGGTTTATATTATTCCACACGACTGATTTTTTTTTGTGCTAGCACACACACACACACACACACACACACACACACACACCTATACACGTTAATTTTATAAAATGTATGCTATTGTTTTGTAACATGAAAAGCCTTATGTTGTATATTATGCTGTAAATTTAAACCAAAATCTTACAATACACAATGAGCATTTATTCCTTTTATTTACTATATAATATCTCACCTTTTGAATAGCCAATGTTGTATTTAATAACCCCCATCTTATATAATACTGCAGCAAACACTGTGCATGCTGCATTTTTTTTTTTCAGACAAGTAGATGTTTAGAGTCATAGACACTGGTCAGATAGAGCAGTGATTGAGCAGGTGGTGAGGAATGACTGTTGTCATCCTCACAGCCTGCACCGATGACTCTAAAACCTCCATGCATGGCATTTTCAAATGTCAACTTCTTGTCTGGTGAAAAACATAACTAGTGATTTAATTTGTATTTCTCTGATTATTACTATGGGTGAGCTTATTTTCAGGGTTTTTTTGGGGGCTATTTGTATTTCTTCTTCAATGAATCATACCATTGTTTTATTTTTATTTATTTATTTATAATAAATCTTTCCTTTTTTTAAAAAAGATTTTATTTATTTATTTATTATGCATACAGTGTTCTGTCTACATGCACGCCTACAGGCCAGAAGAGGGCACCAGATCTCATTATAGATGGTTGTGAGCCACCATGTGGTTGCTGGGAGTTGAACTCAGGACCTCTGGAAGAGCAGCCAGTGCTCTTAACCTCTGAGCCGTCTCTCCAGTCCTATTTTTTTATTTTTTTGAGATGAAGTCTTACTATGTAATTCTACCCTGCAACTCATTAGGTATCCCAGGCTGGCCTTGAACTTGTACCTTCCTGATTGCTGGAATGACAGGTATGAATGAGCCACCATGCCCAGCCCTTAGTTAATTTTCTTGTTGAATTGTCTTTTTCACATTAGTTTAAAAGACTTCTTAATACTTTCTTGATGCAAACATTTTATTGTTTTGTAGTCTGCTTTTTTTTTTTTTTCCCCTTGACTAAGTTTCACCACATAGCCTGGCCTGGCGCTCACTCAGTAGACCAGAGTGGGCTGTGCTTGAACTCAGAATTCTGTTTACCTCTGCAACTGACTGCTGGGGTTCAAGGCACGTGACACTTGCTCAGTTTCCCAGTTTGCTTTTTAACTTCAGATTTCGCTAGCTGTCGTTTGCGGAAGAGCTGTTTAACAGTTTTCAGGAAATCAAGTGATGTTTCCTTTTTTAGTTTTAGAAAGCTGTAGTCCTCTCTTTCTTCTGTCCTCTGGTTGCAGCAAGCTGGTGCAGATGCTGGATGTCAGTTTGATCAGCTCTACACAGAGCTGAAACCCGATAGTCAATGAGGGGTCCTGATGGAGCTGATCAGTGGAGATGCATAGAGAACCTTTATATGAGCACTCCATTTTAACAAAGAAGCTGCAATGACTTGACATCTGAATGTATTATATTTAGCAGTCTCGTTCCCTTTCTTTGTTTTTCAACTCCATCTAGTTAGACATTTGACAGTCTTGATTGAATGGCATTCTTATCTGTCCTAACACTCTAACAGCAGTTGTTAGGTGAAACACAAGACAGCGAGATCACTGAGATATGCCCAGTGCTAGGGAAGGAAAGAAGGGCCTCGGAATGGGATCAACACTACATTTGTTGTCCGGGACTTTCCTCTCATACACCTGGCCACACCTCCTTTTTACACTGTTATCTCCTGTTTCTAAAACAAATCTTGGGTAATACTTGCTTTAGTAGGATGTATTTGGTAAGATATCAACTAGGAGGCAATCAGAGGTCTGTCAAGGTCTCAAGTAATGACTCCCTGCCGTGGAGATAATGTAGGAATTCTAGTGAGACTGGGAGACCCCTGAGGTGCACTGTCCCCCAAGGGACACCCCTAGATTTGTCACACAGAACAACGGAAAGCTACCAGTTGGGCGATGACGAACTCCTGCTTTGATAACATTCTTATGATCTTGGGTCTTTTTGGATTTATAGGGTGGCGTTAGAAATGTCTCTTTTGAAGAGGACTTAAACATAATTACACAACGGATGTCACATAGGATATTTTAAATAGGAACTTTCATATGAATTACGTGTTTTTTTTTTTTCCGTCAACATTTTTTTGTCTACTTCCTTGAAGATGAAACTGCCATGATACGGAGCCTTTGGATTAACAAGGCAATAGTCTGGAATAGCATGTCACAAACATAAGCTGAATTCCCCTTCCCTGTTCTTATTCTTCCAACAAACCTGATAGTAGTAGTAGTAGTAGTACTAGTAGTAGTATTTTTAGTACTATAATTATAGCTTTTCAGGATGTAAATTATATACCCTACACTTCACCTGTTTAAAAATGTCCAACTCAGTGGTATTTGGGTCAGGCTAGACTGTTGTAGCTAAGTGCTGTAGACTCGGGACCAGAAGTTGTGGATACTTATTTCTTACTGTTCTGGAGGGTGGAAAGTCCAAGGTCATGGTGCTGATAGATATGGTTTTTTCTTCCTTCCTTCCTTCCTTCCTTCCTTCCTTCCTTCCTTCCTTCCTTCCTTCCTTCCTTCCTTCCTTCCTCTTTCTTTCTTTCTTTCTTTCTTTCTTTCTTTCTTTCTTTCTTTCTTTCTTTCTTTCTTTCTTTCTTTCCTTCTTTCTTTCTTTCCTTCTTTCTTTCTTTCTTTTTCCCCCTTTTTTTGTCTTTTGCACCTCTGGATGTAGATGCCAGAGTCACTAGCATGTCCCCTAAATGCTCTACCATCAAGCTTTTTAGATCCCCAGTGCTTTTCACATTTTTATTTTGAGATAGGGTCTCACTAAGTTGTCCCTTGAACTTGAGTCCTCCTGCCTCAGCTCCGCAAGTAGCTGGGATTACAGGCCTGCTCCACCAGGCCCAGCTGAGACTCAGTCCTTAGTGAGGGCACATTTCAGGCTTGCAGATGGCGGCCTTCTTGCAGCATCCTCACAGCAGGGTGGGAGTCCACATTGCTTCCTTTACTTAAAAGGACAGTCATCCTCTCATGGGAACCTTGATCTACTGTCTCTTGAAAGCCTTACCATTGAGTAGCATCCCACTGAGGCTAGGACTTTAATATTCAGTCCTTGAGGCACAAACATTTGGTACTTAACAAATGGAGTCTGGTTCACTCATGGCTACACAAAACCATCACTACAACCAAATACCTTGACATCTTCATCATCCTATTTCCCATATTCGTTAGCTTTCACCCACCCGGGGTAATCCTAAATATGCCCTCCATCTCTATAGACTGGCTTTTACTGGGTCTTACTTAAATAAAATGTAACCAGTTGATGTCTGACCTTCTGTGACAGGCTTCTTTTGCTAAGGATTAGGTTTTTGCCACATTATAGCATGCATTAGTACTTTATTTATTTATTTATTTTTACTAATGCTGGATCATAAGCCATTTTATGGCTCTGTCTCATTTTAATGGCTCACTGGCCAGATCATGGAAACTACCGTATCTGCACTCCTCCAGGCATTGCCACCATCAATTAATAAACAGCAAGACAGTATCTAAGCACTCCTGCCATCTACCCAAGAGCCCAGAGAACCCATCCCACAACTAGACAGTGTCAGAATGACAGAAACTCAAGCCAGAGCACACGATGTACTTGAAGCATATCTCTTTATATTTTCCTCTTAAAATGAAGGACCTTTCAATACTCAGTTTCAGAAGTATTGCTATAACTTGATTCTTTTGATGTAAAGTCATTTTTTTCAAATTAAAAAAATTGTGTGTGTGTGTGTGCATGTGTGTGTGCGCGCGCGCGTGAGCTTGTGTACACCCTTACTTGTGTGTGCCCTTACTTGTGTGTATACCACATGCTTGCAACGCTCATGGAGGACAGAAGAGGGCATCAGATCCCCTGGAACTGGAGTTACAGTCCTGAGTAGTCAGGTGGGTGCTGTGAACTGAACCTCATTCCTCTGCAAGATTAAGTGTTTTTAACCGCCAGTCAACTTCTGTAGGCCCTGATGTCCTTTCCTTTAACCTTTCTGGGCAGACACTGAATTCGTAGGCACCTTGAGGACAATGAGATTTACATGTATCTTAAGGCCCCCCATGGAAGTTCTGCAAGCCTTCAGAATCCTCATGCCTGTCATTGTGCTCCGCCGTTAACTTCTGATGCTTCGGTGGCTGCTGACAGCCAACAAATTTCCGCCTGACATGCTAGTTATGATTTGAAAGCATGGAGGAGTAAATGTCTTGAAATCTGTCCTGGTTCCAAATCTGCCAGGACTAAGCATCCTGTTTTCTTCTTCAATATGTTAAATGTGGAGATTGTTTTCAGTGCAAAGCAAACATGATGATAAGGTGACTAAGGAAGCTTGTAATCCGTAACTCACTTCAAGATTACCCTGCTTCTGATACTAAGCATAGCCATAATGGAACTCTTGAAGTTGAATTTGGACGATGCAACAAAAATCTCTCATATGTGGAGGAGAACACCAATCAACTTAAATGACTTACCTTAGGGCTTCCGGATGATCTCTCTGTGCCATATACAACATTAACGGCCGGATGAATGGGCCAAGCATCCTATGTTCAGCAATTCATTACTTGGAACTACCGGTTTCACCTGCCTGGTGTAAGAGGTCTTTGTCTATTTTGTACTGTTGTAGCAGAATATACGAGGCAGGATAATTTATGGACAGATATTGATTTCTAATGGTTCTGGAGGCTGGGAAGGGAAGTTCAAGATCAAGACAGGCAGTGGTAGATTTAGTGTCTTGTAAAGGCAAATGCTCCACTCTGATAGCTCCTGGGATGCTGCTTGCTCCTGAGAAGAGGAACCCTTGCTAGTAATGAAGGAAAGTGGAGGAGCAGAGAGGTAGATAGATAGATAGATAGATAGACAGACAGACAGACAGACAGATAGATAGATAGATAGATAGATAGATAGATAGATAGATAGAGATAGAGGGGGGTGCAGGGGAGAAAGGGAGGAGCTGAGTTTGTTCCTGGATAACAGCACTTATTTCACACGTAAAGGCAGAGACCACAGGGCTTCATCAGCTCTTAAAGCCCCACCTGATCGCCCCTTTAACAAGACAATTAAAGTTCAGCATGAATTTTGGAGGGGTGGATGACAAACCACAGCGCAGATAGCCAATGAAGCTGGATTCGGTGTGGCTTTTGGGAGGGACCTCACATATCAGTTAACTTTCAAGTGTCATATTTGATAGTTGAGGGGAGAGAGTCCCAAGAAGTTACAGTCTTATCTAAAACCATCAAGTGAATTAGTCTGTTTAGGCTTCACCTGACCCATTGTTTTCAAGACTCAGCGGCACCTCTAGAAGGACACATTCTTCTTCAGTTTGCTCAGATTTTATCTACTTCCCAAGATTATTATAATGGTTATGGGAAGTTGGTCGACTTTGGGTCTGGCCGTGGTATGCTTCCCCATGCCTTCCCAGTGGCTGGCATAATCAGGCACAGAATGAATGCCCTGTAAGTACTTGTGGAGGGAATGAAGCCTGTGTTCACCTATACTACACCCTATTTTCTGCCTCATGGTCCGGCTGGAGAAACTATGCTTTTATCAATGAGACAATTCCTTTCTCAGTAACCTGAATGCATAAGAGAGGAAAGGAAAGGGATGGATTGGCTGAAGCCTGAGTCAGGAAGCCAGGAGACCTATCTTTTGATCTCGCTTTGGGGGTTGAGGGAAGGTCCATCTCAGACTAGCACCCAGGCTCCAAGGATGATGTTCCAGACTCCCTCTCTCTCCCCCTCTCACTCTCTCTCTCCTTCATCTCTCTTTTGTTTTTTTTTTTTTTTTTGAGACAGAATTTCTCTGTGTAACAGCCCCGGGTGTCCTGGAACTTGCTTAGTAGACCAGGCTGGCCTCAAACTCACAGAGATCCGCCTGCCTCTGCTTCCTGAGTGCTGGACACTCCAGACTTTTAAGGAGATGGAGACCTGATGCCCTAAACAGGAATGGGCATTGCAGATTCATCAGTGTGCATCCTGCCAGAACGGCAGTCCTTCACTAGCTAACAGGAGCCTCTACATGAAGCTGTGTGTTCATTTGGTCCACCCAACAGTCATGTAGTAAGTACCCAATGTGTACCAGGTTATGTTTTAAGTAAAAATAAAAACAACAAAAAAAGAGGACCACAGCATTTTTTTTTTCATGGAGGTTACATTTTGATGGGAAAATAGACAACAAAACCATTGTAGGTACTCAGAGAAAAAGGTACAAAAGAAGTACAGCTTGGGAGGGACTGCACATGTGGTGTGTGTGTATATGTGTGTGTGTGTGTGTATGAGTGTGTATGTATAAGTGTGTATATGTGTATATGAGCATGTGTGTGCAAGTGTATATGTATTTTTGTGTATAAGCATATGTGTATGAGCATGTATATATAAGTGTGTGTGTATGAGTGTGTATGTATGTGTGTATATGTGCATGTGTGTATGAGCATGTATGTGAAAGTATGTGTATATGAGCATTTGTGTGCAAGTGTACGAGTATGAGTGTGTGTGTATAAGCATATGTGTATGAGTATGTATATACAAGTGTGTGTGTATGAGTGTGTATGCATGTGTGTATGAGCATATATGTGCAAATGTGTGTGTATGAGTGAGTGAGTGTGTGTGAGCATGTGTGTGTTGTCATTTTGATTGGGGTAGTAATGGAAGGTTTCACGAGGGAATGGCATTTCTATACAGTCCTGAAGGAAGTGAGGGAATGAGCTACAGGCTGTATTAAGATTGGTTTCTTTCTCCCATCTTCCTACATGAGATTGCTTACGATACAAGGGAGCCATGGTATGATCCTGATGAAGGAAATTATTTGGCTAGAGTTTCTTAGTTCAGCTCTCATAAATAGGTGATTTACAGAAAAGCACTTTCATTATGAATGATCTAAGTGACCAGCTTAGCTATCGCCATCAAATGCAGCTTTGCTTGACCCGTTATGTTGAATCACATACATGCTGATTTGAGATGGAAATGGACTGCCCTCCATCCCTCTCTCTATTCCTGTGCAGGAGAAAAGAGTTAAAAAACTTTTCCTAAGAGGTCCTTAAAAATAGGTTATAGTCGCAGCCAGGTTGCTTAGGAAAGGCCTGGCCTGAAGGCAGAGAAACCTCACAAGTCTCATTACAGCCCAGAGTCTCCACAATAGGCTGAGCCTCTCCACACCATCTCAAATTCTCTTATTAACCGAGGAGAAAGTCCTTTAGCACTGCTCCCCTTCCGGTTCATCACGAATCAAGTGCAGAGAAAATCCCGGGCATCGTCTACCTGAGAAGTGCTGGAGAACCTTTGTCCATCGCTGAGACCTCGAGCAGCATCATTAGAGCGATACCAGAGGAGACGGGTCCTGAGAGGCGGCGCGTGAGTCTGAAGACCACATCGCTACAGACCCTATTTCCTGAAATGCCTCCCTCGTTTCTTTCAAGGGAGGTTGTTATCTGTCTCTCTAAACAGCTCGCTCTGTAGCCATGTCACTCGTGGGAAGGACAAGTTATGAGGTTCTGAACCAGGCTGCTGACGGTGGAAACGGGATTGAGACCAAGAGCCTTTAAGAGCTGTTTGCACATCGGGTCTTCTTTGGAGCCCAGTCTGAGCCCCGTGGAGTGTCGAGTTTATGTTTTTATTTAATGAGTTCCTGACACTGAAAAATGGCTGCTATATAGCTTTCTAGTGGAAGGCTGGGGAGAGTGAGTCCGAACAGCACAGAGAGGAGCTGGAAGTGCAGGAGACAGACCCTGTCCTGTCGTTACCAAGTTCATACCCTTCGATTGTTTTCACCCGTTTAAATGCCACCTCCCATGGCTCCTCTGAAGACCAGCACTTGTTTCATATGAAATAAATACTTGATCACTGTTGTGGGGTTGTTAGTAAGTGGACTTGGTGGGGGACAGGGTGGAGGGGACAGATAGGGGAGAACATTTTTGATAATTCCGTGCTTGTACCAACACAGGGTAATAGGGTCTTTTCGTCTCTCGATATATTTCAGATGAACTTTCACACAAAGGAACCCAATAGCAGTGTATCTCTTGAGTCTCATTCTGATTATGATAATTACATTTTCATAGTGTACATTAAATGCGTGCAGAGCACAGCATAGGGCACCTTGGGAGCCGTCTCTTGTACTCAGCTTAGGGATGTTAAAAGCATTTAGCTTTCAGGACCTGGGGTCGTAGCTCAGTTGGTAAAGAGCTTGCCTTAGAAGCATGAGGATCAGACTTTGACCCCTGTTAGAAAACTGAGCTGTGTTGGCACGCACCTGTATTCTCAGTGCTGGGAGGCAAAGAAGGAGGATGTCCAGGGCTTGTTGACCAGCCAGCCAAACCTGCTTCATGGGTTCTAGGCCAGTGAGAGACTGTCTCAGAGGACAAGGTGGATGGCACATGAGTAATGGCAGCAGAGGTTGGCCTCTAACCACTACACACACACATCTGCACACACATGAGCACACACACACACCACACACACACACACACCAGCTAGCTGTAGACACTGGAGGCCAGGGTCTGAATCTTGTGTTGGCATTTGCAAGTTCTCTGGCTGTGGATAAATCACTTAACTTCTGAGTCTCCAGTTGATTCATGAGTAGAAATAGAGGTAATGATTCTTCTCACAGTGGACCGTTGTGACAGAAAGTCTTTGGCACAGGATAGAAGCTCACCAAATGTCGGTTCC
The DNA here is from genome assembly GCA_902168405.1 of Peromyscus aztecus. Taxonomy (NCBI): domain Eukaryota; kingdom Metazoa; phylum Chordata; class Mammalia; order Rodentia; family Cricetidae; genus Peromyscus; species Peromyscus aztecus. The sequence goes on along the minus strand of CABHPQ010173667.1, from coordinate 53,070 downwards.
TCCCACCCTTTCTCCCTCCTCAGTGCATGAAGGCTGAAGTGCAGGCATCATCTTAGTTTATCTGAGAAGCTGGCCCGCTCTGATGCGGGATCAAGCCATCCTTCATGCTGTTTTCATGCTTTGCCCAGGATCTGATGACTCACCCGCTGCTCTGACGGCACCTATGATATTTCTGAGTCTTGTGATATCCTCGAGGACATCCCCCATTTGGGCCTTAGAAGCAACGTGATGCTGTAGCTCATTTCATTTGCTAACTGTCAACTTGCTCTGCATTATGGATTTTCTCTGAGAGCAGTAATTCAACATTTTATGCTAAGTTCCTTTCTGTTTGGAAAAAGCTTAAGGTAATTGACTGATTTTTCTGGAAGCTAGCAAGTAGGAGGAAAGAAAACCTTCCTCATGCTTTATAGGGAAACTATACTTGTTTTCCCACAGAAACAATAGAAATACCATTTTTTAAAAAATGACATTGGAGTGACCATCTCTGAGGATAAGCCAACAAATGATGGAAGTGGTGGTATTGTGTTCTCCAAAATATTGTGTACCTTAATTAACTTATCTGGGGTCAGAGAACAGGACAGCCACAATATTAAACATGAGGATAGGCAGTGGTAGCATACGCCCTTAATCCTAGCATTCCAGAGACAGAAATCCCTCTGGATCTCTGTGAGTTCAAGGCCACATTGGAAATGGCCAGGCATGGTGACAACGCCTTTAATCCCAGAAAGCCAGCCTTTAATCCCAGGGAGTGGTGGTAGAAAGGAGAAAGGTATATAAGGCGTGAGGACCAGAAAGGAGAGGTATTTGCCCAGGAGAGGCATTTGCCCAGGAGAGGCATTTGCCTTGGAGAGGCATTTGCCCTGGAGAGGCATTTGCCCTGGAGAAGCATTTGGGCTGGAGAAGCATTTGGGCTGGTTAAGCATTCAGGCCTCTAGCAGCAGCAGTTCAGCTGAGACCCATTCTGGATTAGGACTCAGAGGCTTCCAGTCTGAGGAAACAAGACCAGCTGAGGATCTGGCGAGGTGAGATAGCTGTGGCTTGTTCTGTCTCTCTGATCTTCCGGCTTCACCCCAATAACTGGCCTCAGGTTTGATTTTGTTAATAAGACTCTTTAAGATTCATGCTACAGATGGAGGCTTGTAATAAAGCACAGGGAACAGGGCCATCTGCCGTAGGGCAGCCTGGAATTCTTCATTCTGACCCTGAGGTTGGGGTGGGGTTGCTGGCTGCTTTGATGCCTGTTTATGGTTCTACCCCAGCCAGCTTCCTTACAGAAGCAAAGAAAGATTCGCCTTGGACACTGAAGTTTCTTTGTGTTCTCTTAAACTAGTCTTGTTCTCCTGTGGAGACAGTGGGTTTCATCATTGCCAAGTTTGGCATTATTGATTTCCCTGAGAAACCACCTAGGCCATTAGCATAAAGTTTGTGGTGTATTAAGGTAAGGGTCTGTTTGCTAACATCTGAGCATACACTACATTATATTTCTTTATCAGGACAAATGTTAGCACAATGACTTTAACTGTCTTGTTCAGGAGTGTTGGTGGTCTGGAATCTCCACTACACTTGCCTTTATATTTCTTAGTGAGATTTCCCCATTGATTAGTTGCAACCAGACTGATGTATTTCTTAGCTTGTACTCCTGGGGGCAGTGAGGGATTGTCCTGTGAACTTTCTCTGCCTAGATTTGAACAAACCGAACAAACACATCAAGCTAAGGATTCTACTAAAGTCCGGCTTGTGGAACCAGTGAGCTCACTAGGGTTATTTGAAGGAGTAAGGGTCAAGGAGTTACTTCCTAAAAGGCGGCTGCAGGGCCAGGGAGATGGCTTGGTATGTAAAAAGGCTTGTGGCCAAGCCAAGTCTGATCCCTGGGACCCACATGGTAGGAGAGAACAGCCTCTTGTAGGTTGTTGTGGTAGATGTATCCCTGTGTCCATGTGCAAAATAAATAAATATAACCTAGAGGCAGCTGCCTCACTGAAAAGCCCACAGCAGCATGGCAGCATGGGTGATGACTCATGAAAGTTGCATTCCTGGAGCTACCAGAACCCCCCCCCCCCCCCAATGATGTGTAGGCAGCTTGACTGCGGAAGGTCTCCTGCAGACCACGCCCACTCGCCCATTGGAGACTTCTCTCTTCCTGGCCCCGTTGTTTACTGTTCATTGCTCTTAGAGCCTTGGAGTCTTGTGAGTCTATGGGTTTCAGCTTTTCCTGTCTCTGCGAGGTTCATCTGCTTCTAGGACCTCTGGAGCCTCCTTCCTCCTCCTGGAGGGAGTGCTTCCGTTCACAGCAGGGGCCAGTTCTCCCACTCCACAGCACCCCAGTTTCGCTGTGGAGCAATGATTGATTTCTGAATTACTGCTCTTGAGCTCCACACTCCCCAATTAACATCATCCTTCCAAAAAGTTCCCTGGGAGGTAAAAGCTGATTTCTGTGATGCCACACAACACTGCTGTGGGATTGTTTGAACCATTTTGGGGGGAGTCTTCCCATTGGTATCGCTTTTAGATGCAAAACACTAGCCTCAAAGGCTTCAAAATCTAAGAGCAGCTGCATGGCTATCTTTGAAAACCAGCACTGTTTAAATAAATGAGCAGTATTTTTTTTTTTTAAGTCAGCCTCATTATTTTATGGTCACAGCCAACATGGATGGAAGAGCACAATTATAAGCACCTCCTAAGCACGGCCCCAGAGACAGCTGATGGGAGGGTTCCCTGATCGAATTTTAAAAATGTATTTATTTATTTTTGCTTGTGCACATATACCTTTACTTTGTGTACAATACAGAGGAGGTAGAAAATGAAAGCATAATCAGGATGTGAGGAGCCAACTGCTGTCTTCTCTCTGAGGGCATTCTTGGGCTTTTTACTTTATATTTTCAAATTCTATTTCCTTATTTATTGTGTGAATGTTTTGCCCATATATATGTGTGTATATATATATAAATATATACACACATACATACATACATACATATGCACTGAGTGAGTGTAGTGCTCTCAGAGGCCAGAGGAGGGCATCAGAACCCCTGGGACTGGAGTTATAGATGGCTGTAAGCGGCCATGTGGGTGCTGGGAATTGATTCTGGGTCCTCAGGAGGAGACAGCTCTTAACCATTGAGCTGTCTGTCTGGCCCCCATTTTATTAAAACTTTATTTACTTATGTTTTTGGTTCAGGCTCTTTCATGATACCTGAACTGGCAGTTCCCTTTGTGTAAGGGAAGCTGTAGACTCCCAATTCTAGGTGAAGTCTTTGTTTTCTCCTCGCTAGCTAAGGCTGTCTTCAGTCTTCCTAAGCCATATTTGGGTCTCTTTGCGGTGGAAACTGCCAAACACCTCTTTGCCTTTTCATAAATTTCATCTGCCTTGTTCTAGCTTTTGAAATGTTTTAGAATCTGAACTCATGGTAAGGAAGCATGTGCTTAATAAGGTATTAATATTTTAGCAACCATTTTCACGGTTTGTTGAGCGTATATGTGCACACGCCCCCTCCCTCTTACTAAGTTCTTATCTTTTCATGACCTCTCGCGTTTCTACTAGTTGGATCAATGGAATGGGTCAGACGGTAAGGGTGTTTGCCACCAAGCCTGATGACCAGAGCTCTATCCAGGAATCTACCTACACACTGGAAAGTGAGAAGTGTCTCAAGTTACACTCTAATCTCCACATGGGTAGCTCGGCTACACACACACACACACACACACACACACACACACACAGAGAGAGAGAGAGAGAGAGATTCTACTCATTATACAGCCTCCTCTTCAGAAGGAAAATCTAGTGCAGCATTTTAACAATTTGGTAGCATGCAGAATTTGGGTGAGTGACCCAGTCACCCTGATGCCTGGTCACCACACTCACTTTTTGCTTCACTAAAGTACTTCAAAGCAATCCCAGTCTTTCATCAAAGAGATTCCAGTGCCCTCCCAATGGGTTAACATAAACCTTGCTGTTCTCATCCGCCCCCCCCCCCCCCCCCCCCCCCCCCTTTTCCTTCCCCTTTGCTTTAAAAAAATCAGTCCTTGTGTCTCCATTTCTTTAAATCTTTTTATCCTCTGCCTGCTACCTCTGGCTGTATGGATTACATATCAGCAGTTAGGAAAATTCCACGGAAAGTCCGGGCTTGTTCTCACCCTGCAGAGCTTACGGTCGCCATTGCGATGAAAGGAATTTGAAAGGCACAGGCAGGCCGATCCTGAACCGGCTCAGCACATTCCCTCTCGGCGGCTTATCGCGCCAAGGATGTTCTTTTGACTGGCCATCAATCATGTTTGAACGTTTCCCGTGATTCCTGAGATAGGAACCCCTTTGATACAAGTTAACAATACAGCACACGCAGCGTGGGCTGAGGAAAATTCTTTTGAATGTGAGTTAAAGAACCACTTTGTTCCAGCTCGGATTTGTACACTTTCTGGGGCGGCGGTGGGGGGCTCGGTTTGTTTCTCTTGGGCGGCTTCAGGGACCCCCTATCCTGGAAGTACCCAGGAATGCTTAAGTGGCTGCCAAACCGGAGAAGAAAAGGGCCTGGAGGGCGGTTGAGAGGAACAAAGGGGGACTGAGGAAGAGATGGAGTGGAGAGCAGAGGACGAGTGTGAAAGGCAAGATGAGCACATGAAACCGAAGACAGTTCTGTGAAAACGCCGCCGAGCTCCAAGGGAGCTGTCGGGGCAGAAAAGACCACAGAAGGACTGGCGCATCCCAAACAGGAACCCCTGCACTGAGCCTTTCCATTAACACACCGCAAAAGAGCCATTTTGGAAAATGTTCCTGGGAACTCAAAGTTCACACACTACTCATATCCTACCTCGTGCTCATTTATTGAAATGGAGGTAGGCTTCACATTAACGATTTTGAAATTTTATTCTCATGCAGGATACCGCACCACCACGGCAGATATCTCTAGTTGGCTGGCAGAAGTAGGCTCAGAGTTCCCAGGCTAATTCTTAACTATCACTGGGGCCGAAGATGCCCTCAGAGCAATCAGGCTGGCTTCATTTTCACTGAGCTTGAGCTGAAAGTGAAGGGAGAAACTGCCTGCAAAATCAGCAGGCCCTGTACCCTCATACAGAGTACGTTATTTTGAATGGACAGGGCATTGATTACTCAGTGCTGTGGGGAAGCCGCTCATTAACTAACCCATGTAACAAACAAATGCCACTCAGGTCTCTGGGTCCAGGCCTGGAGACTGGAATTAAAATGTCATCCTCCCCTTTGTTTCCAGCTGCAAATTGGAGGTGCTTCCCCAGAGAACTGAGTTCTTCCTTAAATCAGGAGATTGGGATAATTCCATTTGCTTTTTGCCTACTCAAGTAAAACACTCAAGTGGCGTTTAGCAAACTTGTTGGCTTTTCTTGATTATTCTGATCTATTGATCCGTGTCTCTGGAGAAATTCTGGAAATGTCCATGAAGTCTTTTGGAGTTTAAAATACGATTCCCCAGTGATGAACTTAAATAAAAGACCAATAGCAAGAATCCTTTCCTTGAATTCCTGGTCCCAGCTCTTCCTTCACGCCCATCCATCCTTCAGCTCTCAGGGGCCCGAGAAGTGAAGGAGTATATTTGTCACAGATAGATGGCCAAGCAACAGAACCATTCATGTTTGTTAGCCAGAAATGAGCACCTTCTCAGAAAAAGTCAGAGACACAAGTTGATCGTGGGAAGTAGGAAAGAAAGAACTTAATATGGAGTATGAGGAAGGACAAACTTCATTCTGCCAGAAGCCACAGAATTATAGTTCTCCTCCCTCTGCTAAATTCTTTGATGCCAGAGTCAACTAACCTGCCATTGGCAACGAGGGGGGAAAATGGAGGCAGGTTTCATTGCACTTCATTTGGAAACACATTGGATTGGCTTTTGATTTCCTGGAGGACACGGAAAGAAAATACAGGTGAGATCACCCCCCCCTCCAGGCTGACTTTTCCTGCAGAGAAGGTAGCAGAAAAATGAATGATGGCCCTTTTCTAATTCATGATGATGGTTTTATTTCTCTCAGATGTTACATTAGTTCTTAGACTGTCGGTTCTCCCAACTTAACCCTGATTGCTTGTTAAAGATGAAGAGTTAGGAGAGGCAGAAAGTTCTACACACCAGTGTTGCATTTTCCCACTCCCTTTGACTTAAACACACTACTTGGAGTGTCTGGTTTTTGGTGTGCTTTTAATTTGTCCACTGTTTTTCCTTGCTTTGCAGCTTAAGCAATAAACACTGGTCATCAAATGTAGGTGGTTCACATCTCTTCTTGTTCATGCTCAATTCTAGATTTTTGGATCACCTTTCTTCAGCTAAGTTGTTTTGAATGTAGCTAGTGACTCGCTTTAATAGAAGATGCCAAGTAGCCTATATGAAAAGGCCTCTGATGTGCACGGTGCCTGCGTGTCTTAGGGCACTGGAGTAAATCATCCTTCTGTGCTCGCTCTTGCATTAAGAGCTGAACGTCTGACCAACTTCTATTCATATGTATGTAAAAGGAAAATTGAGAATGCTGTCCCAGAGAAACAGTTGATGTCTTGTGCTACTGTTCTTAGAATGGCAATTTGGCCTTCAGCAAAAAGCAAGGATAAAATCCGTGTATTTACTGCCCCACTTGCCCTTTTCCCAAATCTAAGAAAACTACCTTTCTTACTTTGGTAGCTTCTTTAACTCCTGCTGCTTTCTTTTCAACAAAGAACGTTGAAAATAGGGACAAAAGTCAGAATGTATGAAAGGAGGTCTGTGGGCTAGCTTTTTGCATTCTTTGGGAGCTAGTACCATGTTTGTATTTAATTTTTAAAAGAATCAATTCTTGGAAATTTTTACACGAGTATATAGTGTGTCTTGTTCATATGTAAGCCTACTTCCCTCCGATCTCCCCTTTTAAAAATTATTTATTATTATTATTTGTGTGTATGTATGTATGCATGTATGTATGTATGTATGTATGGTGTGTGTGTTCTCGGGTGTGCATAGGCAGGATCAGGTTTAGAGGTCGGAGGACAATTTTTGCAAGCAAGCACTTTTACCCCCTTGGTTACCTCATGCTATTCTTTTCTTGTCTTCCTCACACCCCTTTTTTGGTAGCCTAGGTTGGCCTTGAACCAGCTATGTAGTGGAGGTGACTTTGAGCTTATTTCCCTCTTTCTTCTACCTCCCAAGTGATAAGATGATAGGCACACAAGTCATCTCTGGTTTTATGTGGTATTGAGGCTTGAACGTGGTAGGTGAGCACTCTACTCACTGAGGTACATCTTCAGGCCCCCTGTTTTCTTTAGCATTCATTTTTACCCTCAAACTGTCTTGGTCTGCCACATACTTAGACCATATCTTTGTGATCACTTGAGTTTATTGCTAAGGTAAGTGCGTGAGAATATGGGATTTGTTCAGACTACCTGTTCCCAAAGTATGGTTCTTTGTAACAGCAGGGTAAATATATATTGCACAAAAGTGTTGTGTGTATAAGAAAACAGATTAAGAATATTATGGATTATATTTGCTTTAGGAACATCAAAATATACTTATTTATGTTAAAGATTCTGAAAAAATATGGTGTGAAAAGCACCTGCTAGACTTGATTATAGACTTCTTCAAATCCATTTGACTGTGGAACTTTCTTTTTGTTAAAAACATGTGTCCTGGCTGAAAACCTTGCTTAACCATATAGACCACTTGTCTGGAATGCACAAAGCCCTGCCTTCAGTCTCTAGTAACATATGTAGACACAGACATAGACAGAAACATAGACAGACAGACAGACAGACAGACACACACAGAGAGAGAGAGAGAGAGAGAGAGAGAGAGAGAGAGAGAGACAGACAGACAGACAGACAGACAGACACAGAGATACAGACACACAGCCAGACAGGCACAGAGACAGACACAGACACACAGACACACAAACACACACACACACACACACACACACACACACACACACACACACACGAGAGAAAGAGAGAGAGAGAGAGAGACAGACAGACAGAGACAGACAGACAGACAGGCACAGAGAGAGAGAAAGAGACAGAGAGACAGAGAGAGAGAGAAGACAATTCTTGGTGCCTTGTAGAATAGTTCTCTGATTGACATTCTGGTTAAGATGGATTGGATTAGACAGAAAAACTTGTCTTCTTTGAGCATTAAATTCAAGATGCATTTGTTGAACATGCTTCATGTCTTTAGGCATCATGAGAAGTCCCATTAATAAGAAAAAGGAGACAATGAAGTAGAAGCCTTCATTCTTCACTAGGTTAGAAAAAAAATGAGTTGAAACAAAAATCTTGATCTTTTTAGGGAAGAACCAAGTACTACTTTAACAATAACATGTCTATAATTGGAAGCAATGGCTAAGCCTACTTAACCATTTGCTAGTGTGGTGCCATAAGTCTAATATAGTCTTAGGGAAAGAGAGTGCACGCTCCTAAAACAGATAACAAACAATTTAGGTTGGGAAGGCTGTACAGGTTGATGATTTTTATGTGCCTTTTATTTTTTTGTTTTGCTATAATCATGGTTAAAAAGTAAGTTGCTAAACATCTCTTGTATTCCTAAGTCTTGTGAAGAACTTTACCATGCTGAGGCTGGTGTTGGGCTTTCCCAGCTGGCTTCGTTGAGAACCGTTCTGTTGTGGGTACCATTAGAGTCCTTGTATGAGACAAAAGGGCTTCATCACTTCTTCTTCTCCATTCACACCTGCAGGAGGAAGACAGCGCTGATGTGGAAAGCTTCTGCGTGGCAGTCACCTTCCCTTTATTTCTGCTCTCCCTTCTTTCTGGGTAATGAATCGGGGTGTCGTTAGCTGCCTGCCTCGTGTTCATCACTGTCAGTATTGGCAGGGTAACAGATAACGGCAGAGATTCAAGGCCACCCAGGGAATGGAGCCTGACAGGACCTCATTCATCACTCCCCTTTTAGGGGGTCTCTGTGGTTGCACCAGCGTCGAGGCTATAATCGAAGCTCACCAGGTCGCGTTGGGGCCAGGCAGGACTGCTCTGCCAAGAAGCAACTTGAGCTGTCAAATCTACTGTGTAAATGAACTGTTTTCCTGGAGACAGTGTGTTCATAATTGTCTTCCTCCATGTAGCCCCTCAGTATCCAAGATCTGCTCTCCATGTGGTCCCTCTCATTTCTTTCACACACATTCAACTTCTATCATGGAGAGAAAAGGCTCGCCAGGAAATGTGTTTCTTTGACCTTGGGCATATTTAAACAGGCTCTAAATCTGAGGTTTGTGTTTTTGCTTTAAAGAGTTTGAGTTTAATTTTCTTGGGCCAGTTAGGAATGACCTGACTTGAGAGTTATCTCACCTTGTCCTTTATCGTGGATGGGTCCATCCTTGTGGCCAACCTCCACCCACACAGGCCAGTTCCTCCCGAGACCACCTCTTCAGTCTTCTCAGTTCTCCAAGTGTGTTGCTGAACAACATGTCTGCTCTCCGTTTGGATAGGCCACAGACATCTCTGTTTAGTTCATCACACCCTAAGCAGGAGGCATCATGCTTACTCCAAACCTCTTCTTCATCTCTGTCTTCAGTCTCAGCAAGTGCACTGCAAGAAGACAAGATGCAGTCTTTAAAAATAGTCAACCTTCTCTAACATCTGTCAAAACCGAATGCTGTTTCAATCAACTTCTAAATGTCTCCAACGGTCACCCCACCTTCTCTGTCTCCTTGTGCCATGAATGTTTTCAATGTCTTCCTAAATGATCGCCTTCTCCATACCATAGGGAATTTTTTAATCCCGACAGCTTGCTGACTTACTCTGCCACTCAGTGTTCATCAGTGATTCCCCATTGCCTGATGGGTGTAGACGAACAGTCTTATTGTACTTATATAACAGTACAAATAAAATATCACAATAGATGGGCATTCTCCAAACACCTTCCTTTGGCATTCCCAAGTCTTCATAATTTGGCCACTTTTGTCTCCTAGATTCTCTGCCTTGAACTTTGTAGTCTAGCAATACCAAGCTACCTGCATGCTGTAGAGCATACCATTTCCTTTCTTATTTCTGTATCTTTTCACATTGTTCTCTCTTCTACAAATATTCTCTTAATTCATGCCCACTTTGAAAAATTCGATTCCATGTTTGCTTCAGTGCAGAAACTCCTCTGACTCCCAGTGGTTTGCTCTTTGTTATCAGACTATGTTTTCTGTCCACTTCCCGATAGAATTCAAATAACACTTACTGAAGGCCTCCAGGTGTCAGGTACCATATTGGTTTCTTTATAGAGTGGTATTGAATCTTCAAACTGGACCATGGGTCAATATTGTCAAACCAGTGACACAATTGATGAAACTGAGATGCAGAATGACTTGTTCCCTCAGAGTGATGCAACTTGTAATTGGTGGGAACAAGCTTCAGTTTTAAGTATGTGTGGCTCCGAAACTGTGCTCCATTTTTTAAATTAAAAATTAATTAGTGTGTGAGTGCCCTGGCATTTGTGTGAAGGTCAGAGGACAACTTGCCATAGTCCTTTCTTTCCTTCCACCTTTAGTAGGTCTCAGAGATCAATCTCAGGTTGTCAGCTTGGATGGTAAGCACCTTTACCTGCTAAGCCATCACGCTGGCTTGTTGGTTGTTTTAAAACATGTCTGCCAATGTCTTCAAAGGAAACACGGCATGGTTTTGCTTCATTTTCTTAGTGCTGAACTCAATGTTGTTGTTTTAATATATAGTAGAGATTAAAGGAGACTGACAAAGGAGTCCATCTATTTGTAGGCACAAAGCGCATCCTATACGTAACTCTGATTTTCATAACAGTCCTAAATTATCAACATTGGTTCCACCCAGCCCCCTGCCTTTTTAAAAAAAACAGCTGTGAAGGGGATGTCTAGACAACAAGGTGCTGCTGAGGTGGGTCAGGAGGGAGAATCAGTGCTTTCTCACTTCAAGGCTGTGATGATGTTACTCTTGATGGGACTTAGAATCACCGTGGAAACGCATGAGGCATGTATATGAGAGTGTTTTCAGAAAGGATTAACTGAGCAGAGAAGATGCACTGTGTGGTTGGAATCATTCCATAGATTGGAATCCCTGACCCAATACAGAGGAGATAGTTGAGCTGAGGGCCAGCATGCATCCTCTCTGCTTCCTGCCTGGATACAATCTGACCAGCTGCCTCCATCGCTGCTTGCCGGTTCCTTTCCTGTCATGGTGGACTGTACCCTTAAACTGTGAGTGAAGAGAAGTCATCTCTTCTTTAAGATGCTGGGATTTTGTCAAAGCAGTGCAAAAAATAACAGAGAGAGAGAGAGAGAGAGAGAGAGAGAGAGAGAGAGAGAGAGAGAGAGAAAGCGAGCACTCATGTTCTCATTTCATGCTGGCTCCCGGGGATTGAATCCTCTAATGACAATGACTGAACACCAAGCAAGGATATGGAGATGTTACGGCTTCAAGTCTTTCTGTGGTCATTATGTATTCTCCCCATCCAACTTCTTCTATCAAAACTCTGAGATCTCCACCCTCCCTCCTCTTCAGCCAGCCTGGCCTTTCACAGTTCTTCATAACCTATCATGACTCCTGTTCCTGCTCTCTGATCTCACTCACATTCTTCCCATGGTGGGAAGTGCCCTCGTCGGCTGCTGCATCCAGCCCAACCGCGTGTCTCTTAGAGGCAGTCTCAAGTTCCATCTCCCCTACAAATTATTCCCTGTAGCTCTATCCTTCTTGGTCTGACCAAATGTAGTGTTGAATTTCCCTCATAGTTTGGTTCTGGTTACATAATTCGATTGCATTGCCCTGTGCTGTTTTGCATCCTGTAATGACATCAGTATTCAACTTTTATTCCCAAGAACATTGCAAACCCTTTGACCAGAGGGCCAGGGGCTATATATTTCTTTTATTTTCCACACAGGGCACAGCACAATTCTAGGTGGGCACTCAATAAATATTTACTGGATTAAATTGAATATGGCACAGACTATATCTAAAGCTCTGAAAAATTCCTTTCCATAAATTATATGGATCTTGACAAGAGGATTATTGGAGGGAGCCACTTGAATATATTCTTTCTGGGCAAATACCCATGAGATTTGCAGGGTCATAATACAGTTTCTTGGACAAAGAAATGACTAAGTTGGGATTTGGAGGCAGACTGGGAGGAGGAAGTAGCAGCTATAGCCAGAGCAGTGATGGAGATTCATAAACCAGGGTGTGCCGCCTTAAAAGAGAGAGTCTGCAGAGAACTTTTGCTTTGTAAAGTTATAAAACAATTTAATAATTTGACGATTAGGTTCTCATGAGTCAGGAGTTTTGCTGAATAAATTCCTGCCAGGTCAGCCAAAAAATGCTGTTTTCAATAATATCTGCACAGGTAGAATGCAGTGTTTTAAGAGTTTTATTCATAAAAAAATGCCAATTTCTTTATACAGTTCCCCTTCCCAAGGTCTCTCTGTCTCTGTCTGGCTTGATGTCTCTCGCACATGCATCAACATACCTACATACCCACTTTTTCAATATTTCCTGAATATTTGGGGTGATAACCTCTTAGGAGTAGACTTACATTTCCTCTTAGGAGTAGACTCTTGAAGATCCTGTGATTTCTTTTACCCTTGTCTTGGATTTACTGTTTGGGTCTATGAAGGAACTATGTTTGGAACTTGACTCATTATGAAGAACATTGGCTTAAACTCACTGTTCAAGTGAGAGATGACATTTCCTCAAAAGATTCTCAGTGGTTAACACAGTTCTGGGAATATTTCAGTATCTTTATGATTTTTTTCCATAACTGAGTATCTTCTCTGATGCACATGTTGGAGCCTCTAGACTATTCCAAGAGCACTTTCCTAAATAATTATAAGAAGTTAGAAACCTAATATTCCAAAAAGTTATCCTGACCAAATTCTTGCTGTGAGTCACGTGGTATTGCAATCCATTTGATTGCAATGAAAACCCCCTTGGTCTCCAGGATAAAATGGATGCACATATCACTAGGGAATAGTTTCTGGTACCTCATAAGTAATATCTAATATCACAGAAGTGTTTTCCACTGGGAAATATTTTTCTCTCTCCTTCTTCTCACTGCTTGATTTGAAGCAGTGATTGATTTCCACTTGGAAGCTCTCTCTTGCCATGGAGGAAATACTTCTATAGACCTGACAGACACTGTTGGCTGACTGACCCATCTCAAACTCAAGTACCTTCACCCCACAGCTCAGCCTGACTACAGCACAAGTTATGGCTCATGGTTATAAACAGAGGAGGCTGAGTCGGGCTTTGTAAGACAGATGAGGCCAACCAGGCCTCTGCCCCGCCCCTCTCTCTTTCTCTCTGTCTTTCAATAGGGTCTTATGGAATTTATGATGGCCTCTGTCTTTCAATAGAATCTCATGTAATCTATGATGGCCCTAAAGCCTCAAACTTGCTGTGTTGCCAAGGATGACTTTGGACTTCTAATTTTCTTGCCTCCTTCTTCTGAATGCTAGGATTATAGGCATGTGAAAATAAGACGGATTTTATACGGTGCTGGGTAGCCAATCCAGAGATTTGTGCAAGCCAGACAAACACTCTACATTGAAGCCGCATCCCCTGACCCCCTTTGGCATTTTTCCCAGTCCTCTTCTTTCTTCCTAGGATGTGGAGGTGGGGGGTGGGCTAGAGAAACAGCACCCATCTGCTAGTGATCACGGGACTAAAAGTGTGAAGAAAGACGCCCATGTGCTAAGGATGGTGGGCTCCAAAAGATGCAGAGGCTGGGTACCAACTGAGGCACCCTGGCAGGCCTACACCTTCCGCCCTTGGAAAAGGTATGAGTAAAAAAACATCCCTTCACTTTGAAATCATTAGTTTTCAAGTTTCTGTTAGGATCCGCCCAGCTCAGTCCTAACTTATGTCATTGTGCTCATTGCCGGTGATAGGTGGAAAAGCCGATGGCTTTCCCTTAGCTTCCACAAGGAACACATCCCCACTTAGTCAGGAGAAACTCGTCTCAGACTCCGTCCGGATTTGTAGAAGTATTGGTCAATAATTGTGCTGTTTCAAGACACCAAGAATGTGACGTATTTCCCTGAGCAATGGGAAACCAATCCTTGGTCGACTTGTTTGCTGGTGAAGCCCTTTGCCTCACTTGGCTCCCTACGTGCCCCGTGTCTCCCCTGGCTTCCACCAAGAAACTTATTAATCTTGCTAATCCCTGGAATTTTAGATAATAAAACAGGAATAGGCACTTACTGAAGTTCCTGTTCCTCTGTGTCATTGCCCTCGGGTGCCTAGTAAATAGAGTCGCTTTCGCGTGGAAGACGCTCCTGCTGAGCCCCCTCATTGACGTCCCTCCCCACCTTGAACTTGGATTGTTGTGGCAACCTTCTCTGTGTTCTCCACCGTGTAGGAAAAAGGCTCACAACATTCCATCAGCCAGAGAAAAGCTGGTCTCTGTGTAATAACACCTGTCTTCCCATGGCAGCCCCTTGTCAAGACACCATATCGTTTCCTGGCGAACGGAATCTTGAGTCCAATTCACTTCTGTGCTCTGAGTCTGCTTTAGGTCCCCATCCGGAACTGAAACATTCTGTTTGACTGGGTTTCTTTTTTCTTTGTCTTCTCTTCCTATACTGCAATAGTTCTCTCCTTCCCTAGTTCTCTCCCTCCCTCCCTCCCCCTCCCTCTCTTTTTTCCTTTCTTTTTCATCTTCCTCCCACTCCTGCCCTGGATCCCGCTGAGGTTACCCAGTGTTCTCAACTCTTGTGATTCCTGGTGATCTTTTCTCACTTGGTCTGTGGATTGCAGTCGATGTCACTGTTGTGATTTTACTCTGAGTTGGGGGCTGTGTTATTGAGGTCGCTTTTGGCTGTAGGTTAGGGGCCTGCATGGTAGGAATGTGAATGAAATTATCCTGAGTCAGCTATGTTCTCTCTTGGACTTCTGAGCTCTTCCCTCAAGAAGGTGTCACTCCAAAGAGCTAGTTGTGGATGGGATGGTGAGGAGGTGGGATGTTCCAGAAGCTGAAACTTGGAAGCAGTTGGCTCCAAATTCAGTCCCTAGAATTCAGTCCCTGGCACTTCATGAGAACTACATAAGTTCTCCTTGGGAGAGCTTAGCAAATAGAATTTCACTCAGTCTGGTGACTGAATAGTCTTATTATCTTCCCATAGCCTTCGTTCTTTCTCTCTCTCTCTCTCTCTCTCTCTCTCTCTCTCTCTCTCTCTCTCTCATAAACGTGCAGCCTGTATGCCAGCTATGAAATTTCCGGCTTGCTTGGGGTCATTTGTCTTTGGCATGTAAGTAAAATTCAGTGTCAGCACTCATTCTGGGGTGAAGGGCAGCATCTTCCCGTTGTTTCTGGACCTCCAGGGAAGGGACACGCTTCGGTGCTTGGTGCTGCTGAGTTCCTAATGCCGCTCTGCTTTTGATTTCCAGTCTGCATTTTGCCCCTTTGGATGTGACCTCTTTCCCTGTAGATTGCTTTCCCGATGAATCTGTGGCTGTCCAGTGTCCCTTCTCCAAGTCCCACTAACTATGACATCGTGTGCTGCACAATGATTTACTAAAGATTTGGGGGTCAGTGGTGGGCTGGAGATCCAGAGGGTCTGGGTCCATCGAAATCCTATTAGGCATTCTAGTCTACGTGCTGGACGTATCTCCTCACATGTTACTGGCCCACCCTTCTGTTTAAGCATTTCTGCTATTCTTGTTTACACATCTCTCATGAACGACATACCTAGATGATGGTTCCTACGGCTTTCTGAGTCACAGAGTTCTGTCTTTGATGGATCTGGTTCTAAATTTATAATCAGACATATCCATTCAGTTGTGTCCCTGGATAAAGATGGCATTTCTGCTACAAATACAGTAACTTTTTCTCATCTGCCAGGAATAGGGGCTGCAAATCATAATTACTCATGAAAACTAAAAAATAATATTTACATCCTACATGTTTATATGTTTTAATGAGGTGATTATAGCTTTCTTTTAGGGTCTTTTAATTTTTTTCCCTTATAATGATGATGTATTAGTTTGCTCTAGAATAAGTACACCACATTGTTGAAAAATAGAAACAAATGGAAAATTATTGAATTTAATCAATATATATGTACTGGCTGTTTATGTTTTGAAATACGAATGCATGCATTAACTTTAGAACTCAAGCTCCTAAAGGACACTGGTGATTTAGTAAGTTCTTGAAGGACCTGATGCAGCGTGGCTCATGGTAAATGTGGAATAATGTCTATTTGATTCACTTTCTTTAGCTGACATATTGGCAGGGTTTCAAGACATTAAACTGCTTTATGGGGAAACTTGATGGATTTAAGTTATTGTCCCATTATCAGTGTAAGACACAAAATAAAATACCCTTAAGTTAGGCCCAGGGGAATAAGACCTGTAAAGTAAGAATAACTTTGAAAAGACGGAACTGAAGAGATTGAAACAGATACCACAAGTATTGAAGACACACAAATACTGGAGAAGGAGACAATAAACACAGGCCCTTTTGGACTCATTTTCTTTTCTTACTTCATCCATTCTGCTATCATTTTGCTAAATCCACAGTTCAGTTTGGACCAGCTGCTCCAGTGACAAAGCTTTAAATAAGGACGTAGAAATAACTGAGAAAAATGATGGAGTCATCTTTTACCATAATATATTTTCACAGTGCCTAACAGTTCCCCATTTAATCAGGAGATTGGCAGGACAGGGAGCAAGTTGGTAATTTGCAGTTGGGACGTAATAAAAATGTTATAATTCATGGATGAGACACCCTGACTACATTATGTATTATGAGTTTAACTTGACTTATAACTCTTTCTGGAATTTAAACTGTCATATCCAACCATATGCGTTGACTTTTATAGTGATTTAATGAGTTGTTTGGTGAAAATAAATGTTGACAAAGTTACAAAATTTTCCGACTCTATTCTTTTTTTCTTTTCTTTTTTGTTGTTCCTTTTGGATCCACAGCTGGCCATCTTACAGGGACTCAAGGGTTCCCTTTTCTCCATTATCCATGGCTGTCATCATGGTCCTTTGCTGTGTGGGGCTCATTTCTTACACTTGACCCTTGTGGACAGACGATGATAAAGAGAGTCCAATGACAATATATGGATTAATCTCCCGGGGCACCAAAATAATGTTATAAACGTTGGAAATGTGTTTGGCAAAGCTCTTCCTCCTGAGGTGTCAGCTGACTCTCCAAAGAGGTATCTTATCTTCAGGATGTGCTGGACTTCAGCTTTGCTTTGGGGAGGCGCCATGCTCTAGCAATTCAGACAGACGGTCTTCGCGATGGTTATGAGTTGATTGTCAGTTTGACAGAATCTAGCGTCACCTGAGAGTGGAGCCTCTGAGTTTACAGGATTATCTAGATTATGGTCAACTCTGAGCATGTGGGTGGAGGATTATATTGATTCCTTTAACTAATGTGCGAAGACCCATCTGAATTGCGGGTGGGACTGTTCCCTGGGCAGGGGACCCTGAACTATATCCAATAGAGAAAGTGCGCTGAGCGTGCTCTCATTCCTCGATGCTTCCTGATTGTGGATGCAGCTGACTGACTGCTTCAAGCTCCTGCTGCCTTGACGTCCGTGCCATGGTGGACTGTACCCGGAAGTGTGACGTAAGACTCCCCTTAATTTGCTGTTGTAAGAGTGTGTTATCACCGCAACAGAAAAGAGGCAAAGACAGCCAGGACCTGGGTTCAAAGGGTGAATGATTATTTTTAAAAACCAATGCAGTTCCTGCGGAAGCTTGTAGGAGAAGCTCAGCTCCTGTGACTGATGCCATTGATATTGAAAAAAATGAAACAATGCCAAATCGTAGTAGTCACAGAGCAAAGAATCTTGTCAGATGAGCTGTAATTTGAGCAGACGCACATTTTACACTCATTAAGAAAAGTAAGGAACAACTAATTGGCTTATTATGTATTCTCTAATTGGCTCATCTCACTTTCAGTCATGGCATAAAGGAATAGACAGGAGACGCGTGTTTGTGGATTTGGCCAGGCCAGGGGGACCTCATGGAATTTCTCTACATGATAACAATGATTATGTGTGCCACCACTTAGCAAACACCACAAGGAAAGCACTCACATTCTGTGAAGAGCTGCCCGTCCTGGCTGTGCAGTGGGGGAGGGGGGGGAGGGGGGAAGGGCAAGCCTGCGTAAAACCTGCCGGAAATAAAGCCATCTGATGTGTAGTGTAGGAGGGCTGACCTCCTTTAGGGTGCCTATCAGCTTGAGGAGAGATTGACTCACTTGTCCTCCAAGAAGCCCTTTACCTCACAGGGGTGGCATACTTCTGACCCATGAGTTTCAGTCCAGCTACTTCTGTTTTCTGTGACTGTACAGGGAAGTGGAAATCCACTCACCATTGCGTAGATGTTTGAATCAAATGGTGCCCATCTCCTACCCCCCAGCATCCTAATTGCCTTGACTGTACATTTCACTTTTGGAATGTGGACTAGATTATGCAGTAGAAGGGGTAAGTATTAAAGTTGTCAAAGAAGTATGCAAAAACATTTGAGAGATAATCCGAAGCGGTATGTACGTTAGTCACTTTCCCCATTGCTGAGACAAAGCTCCTGGTGATCGCGACTGACGGGAAGGAGGGTGCTTGCCTCTGATCTGAGGGTACAGTGCTCCGTGGTGGGAAGGCTGCCATCACACTGCGTCCTAGACAGGAAGCTGAGAGAGATTTGGGCGAGCCATTTACTTTCTCTGTCTACTCAGCCTTGTACCTCAGCACACGGCATATTTAGGATGTACTGTCCCACCTCAGTTAAACGTCTCTGAAACACCCTCCCAGACATACCCAGAGAGGTTTGTCTCCTAGATGAGTCTGAAGTTCATCAACGTGACAAGCAGGATCAACTCTCACAGTATGTTAAACAAAATCTGCTAGAGATGTGCGTGCAGCCTATTGACATTCGACACAGCTCTTACCCTTGTATTTCTTTGTTTGAGAATTCTCTATGCAGCTAGTCCGCGTAGTGAATGGATGGCTTGTTATTGATTGGTGTTTGGCTTTTCCAATTTTCTATATTTTCTACCATAGCCCTCCTGTTTGATGTGTAGTTGGCAAAGACTTTCCCTCCCATCTATAGCCTGGCTCTTTACTCTGGTGATCGCTTCCTCTATTGCGCAGAAACTTTTTTTTTCCTTTTTTTTGAGACAGAATCTCTCTACGTAGACCTGGCTGTCCTGGAGCTCACTATGTAGACCAAGCTAGACTTGACCTTGCGGAGATCCTCTGCCTTCTGAGTGCTGTAATTAAAGGTGTGTGCCACCATGCCCAGCCTATAGAAACCTTTTAACTACATCTAAGCCCATTTGTCAGTTCCTGGGAATACTCCCTGTGTGCTGGAGTCCATTTCAGAAACTTTTTCTCTTGAAGTTTTTCCTTTGCATGTGTCTCCAGAAGTCTCAAAGTTTCAAGTACCATAGCAAGGCCTCTCATCCACTTTGAGTTGCTTTTTGTGCAGGGTGAGACTTGCAGATCTAGTTCATTCTTCTATGCACAGAAGTCCAGTTCTCCCAGGGCCACTTGTTGAAGAGGCTCTCCTTTCTCCAATGCACATTGTTGACAGCGTGGCAGAACTTGGGTGGCTGCAACTGTGTGGGTTTAGTCTCTGAGTCTCTTCTGCTCTACACGTCTGCTTTCGTGCAGGACCGTGACATTCGCCACCGCGGTGCTGTGACACAGTGTGAGACTGACCAGTGTCAAGCCCCCAGGATTGCTCTTTTTGGCTCAGGATTGCTTTGGCTATTTGCAGTGGGATGGGGTGGTGGTGTGGGGTTTTGTTTTTGGTGCTTCCATGTGAAGTTCAGTATTTTTTTTTTAGCTCTGTGTGAATGCCACTGGGATTTTGATGGGGATTGCGTTGAATCTATAGGTTGATTTTGGTAATGTAGTCATTTTTATAATATTAATCTTGCTAATCCATGAGCACAGGAGGTCCTTCTGTCTTTGATGGTTTTCTTCAGCTCCTTTCTCTAGTGTCTTACATATTCCATTGCAGAGGTCTTCTACCTCCTTGAATAGGCTCATTTCTTGTTATCTTAGTTCTTTAAGGTGACCATGAAGGGCAATCCCCCTGATTTCTTTCTCTGGGAATTCATTATTGACATAAAGAAAACTATGGATTTTATGTGTTGATTTTGCGTTCTGAGTTTTGAAAGTATTTAACAGGTCTAAGAGTTTTTGGTGGAGTTTTTGAGGTCTTTCAAGTATAAGGTTATGTCATCTGTAAATCAGAATAATTTATTCTCTTTTCTAAAAAAGAATTATTACTAAGTTTAGCTTATTATTATTATTATTGTGTCTATGTGGGTACACATGCCAGGGCTTGTGTATATGGCCTCTAAGGATTGAATTCAAGTTACCAGGCTTGTGTGTCAAGCCCCTTTACCTATGAATCATTTCTCTGGTCCAGATAGTCTACTTATATCCTTTCTTATTTATATCCCCGTTCTTTTCTTTTCTTTTTGTCTTATTGCTCTAACAAAGACTTTAGGCACTATATTGAACAAGAATGGAGAGAGTGGACACCCTCATCTCATTCTGTGTTTTAGAGGAAATGCTCTCAGTTTTTCTAAACTTAGTATAATCTTGGGCATAGATTTTTTTTTTTTTGTCTATGGCCTTTATTTACCAAAAGTTTTCTGGTAAATTGTCTTAGTTTGGAAGATGTGGGGAAAGAAAATCCTTATTTACTGCTGATGAGAATGTGGCCCTGTGCAGCTACTATAAAAATCGTGATGGAGGCTCCTCAGAAAGCTGAAGACAGAGTTACTACAGCATCCAGCTGTCCCACTTTGTGGTATATACCGAAGGACTTTGAGTCAACACACCGCAGGGCTCCCGCTTCTTATGCACTTCCCAGCCTGAGCCCAGTCTCCTGCCATCTCTACATCCTTCCATGTCTTCTACCCATCAGCTTCTGTCAGGCCTCTTCGCCACACTTGTCTCTCTGGGACTTCCCTCACCCAGGGACTGTGGCAAGCCAAAGTGAGGTTCCCAGACCCACGGATGTTCCTTGCTTCCAGGCCCCTGGGACAGCTCAGCTTTTAACAACAGGCTGTCTCTAAAGATGACACCGGGAGGCTCTCCTCTGCCGTCACAGAACTTGACAAGATGGGATTTCTCTTTGCTTCTGAGTTGCCTGTCAAAGGAAAGATTGTCTTCGAACCCCCGAAACTGTATTTGGGATGGTGAGAGCTGTGAGCATGTCCTAAGGATGGACGTGTTCCGAGGATTGTAAGACTGGCTTACCTTTCATTTGCCTGACCTTTGGGAAAGGACAGGGAAGTGCCCGGTTGACGCTGCATTTGACTGACTGTCTTTCACTGGGTCACACAGAAATAGCCTCTAGCTTGTCATCTTACCTGGAAGTTCAGCGGGCCTGTGTTATTAAAACACAAGTTATTTTTGCTGTTGTCCTACTAAAATCCTTCCAGTGGCTTCCAATCTTACTTACTGCAAACTTTCTGGTCCTTACTGTGGCTCCGTTGTGGAGGCCCACAAAGGTTTCCTAGTGAGATCTGAGCTTGCTTCACTCAGCAGAGCTGCATTAGAGGATTGCTTGATCATGTGTGTGGTTACTAGGTGATTGGAAGGGTCTGCACTTGGCTGAGCTAGGGGGAGGTCTTTTGCTCCACCCCTTGGCATTTCTATAAATAGTTCTTTAGAAGATACAGGAAGGGCTAGTGAATAATGATCCAGGCCCTCCCGAGGCTATCCTTTGTTATCTGTTTCTCTCCCCTCTATCCTTCTATCTAATATCTCTTATCCCTCATTCCTCAAGAGTATCCTGTCTTAAAATCTGGGAGCCGGTCTCCCAGCTGGGCTCCCACACTCTGTGGTCTGAAGCCCTGCCGGATTGGCCCCTCACCTTTTTTGCCTCCTTCTTAAATGAACTTTTGTTTCTGTGTCACGATGGCTCTCTGGTCATTCCCTGATGACATGCAGGGCTCTCTGCCCTCATGACCTCTGTCCCTGCTGTTTCTTCTGTGGTGATCCTGTCCCCTAATTATCTACAGGGCTCATTTGCTTAGTTCCTCCCAAACTCTGCTCAAATGGCCTCTAATCAGAGAAGTTTTCCACAGTCACTGTATACAAAAGATTGTATTCATGATTTCCTCTTCATCTCTTCCATTCCTTTATTCTTCTCCATAGATGATATAAGATATTCTTCTTCATGGATTATCACTGGGTACTTCCTGTACCTCTCTGTCTTGAGTTGTTTATTGCCGGCTCCCCCATGCCCCAAACACAAGAATGAGGGTAAAAACCTTCTGTGTTTGGCTAACTTGTCCTGACAGATTGAATTTTCTTTTTCTTTTTCCCTTTGATGCTTTGAGACTGGGTCTCTGTGTAGCCAGTTGCTCTTGAGCTGAGAGTCTTCCTGCCTCAGCCTCTTGACTGCTGGGATTATAGGTGTGGGCCAGCAAGCCCACTTTAGGTTGAGTTTTCTAAGATTCTCATTATGAGGTGTCACACCCTACGTTGTCTTGTTAGAACACAGCACTGACATTCTTCTTCTCAAGGTGGAGTGTGCCTTGTCACCCCTCCCCCATCCTGACAGGCTGGTGACTATTGCAAAGAGATTTGGAAGACTAAATCTTAAAAGGCAATGTAGCTTACAGCTAGTCCTCTTGAGACCGTCCATCTTGGAACCCAGCTGCCATGCTGTGAATAAACCCGGGCTCCCCTAGGAGGCTATGTTTAGCTGCTTCAGATGAGGTCTTCAAGGACAGCTATCACTAACTGTCACATGTATGAGGAAGTTTGTGTGATGATTACAGGCTGCTGTTGCCATCTGGTTGGAGCCGGGTCAGATACCCTAGAGTTCAGGTGACCCCAGATAGTCAGACTGCAGAACCATGAGGCATAACAATAAAAAGTTTTTTTAAAAGAATTTTCCCCTAGTGTTAAGAGCAGGAGTTGAGACTTAGTTCTCTAACTGAGCTACATCTCTAGCCCTTCCTTAATTGTTATTTTTTGAGCCACTAAATTTTGGGATTTTCATTTAGCATCAGTAGATACTCAGAGGGCTGCCATGTTCTAGAGGGTAGGAGAGGGCTCAGAACACTTTTTCAATAAATATTGTTGTACACAAACGCTGCTCTGCTTTGGAGGCAAATACACGCTGTTTTCATGATGGATACTTTTTTCTTTCAAATTTTTTTTTTCCTAAGTGAAGAGCAAATCTTACTGAACTTACATAGATAGACTTATTTATGTATTACCCTCACCCATCGCTTCCCCAGTTGCTGGCCAGCAGGAAAGACTCCTATGGGCAGTATTCCCCACCAAATCCCCCATCAGACCCTGGAATCTATAAGACCCACACCCTACCCCAAACCCACCCATCCCCCTGTGACCTCAGTGGCTTCCTAAGACACAGAATCTGCCAGCTCTGATTGGACCAAGAGCAGCTTCCTGAGACATAGAATCCCCCCCACCCAATTAGACTAAGAGCTAAGATTAAACCAAGAGTGACCTCCTGAGACACAGACACAGCAAGCACAGATTGGATCAAGAGCAGATTGTTCAGACACAGGCACCTTTTGCACCTATTGGAGGAAGAGATGGGTAGATGCCAGTGTAAAAATACATACAACAGCATAAAGAGCAATATGGCACCATCAGAACATAGTGGTTCTACAACAGCAAGACCTGAACATCACAACATAGAAGAAGCAGAAGAAAGCAACCTTGAAAATAACTTTATGAAGATGATAGAGGCCTTTAAAGAGGAAATGAAAAATTCCCTTAAAGAAATTGAGGAAAAGAGGGTTGGGGATTTAGCTCAGTGGTAGAGCACTTGCCTAGCAAGGGCAAGGCCCTGGGTTTGATCCTCAGCTCAAAAGAAGAAGAAGAAGAAGAAGAAGAAGAAGAAGAAGAAGAAGAAGAAGAAGAAGAAGAAGAAGAAGAAGAAATTGAGGAAAAGACAAATAAAAAATGGAAGAAATCAATAAATCCCCTAAAGAAAGCCAAGAAAACCAAGAAGCAGCAATCAAACAGGTGAAGAAAACAGTTCAAGACCTGAAAATTGAAATAGAAGCAATGAAGGAGGCACAAACAGAGGGAAATAGAAAATGCTGGAAATAAACAATCTGAGTAAACAAACAGGAACTACAGATGCAAGTATAACCAATAGAATACAAGAGATGAAAGAGAGAATCTCTAGCATGGAGGGTACAATGGAGGAAATAGATTCATTAGTCAAAGAAAACACTAAAGCCAAAAAAGTCATAACAAAATGTCCAAGACATCTGGGACACCATAAAAAGGGGACACCATAAAAGGGACAGAAGAAGGAGAAGAATACCAACTCAAAGGCACAGAAAATATTTTCAACAAAATCATAGAAGAAAACTTTCCCAACCTAAAGAAGGAAATACCTGTGAAGATACAGGAAGCCTATAGAACACCAAATAGATTAGACCCCCCCCAAAAGTCCCCTCAACACATAATAATTAAACCACTAAACATACAGAATAAAGAAAGAATATTAAGAGCAGCAAAGGAAAAAGGCCAAGTGACTTATAAAGGCAGATCAATCAGAATAACACCTGACTTCTCAATGGAGACTCTAAAAGCCAGAAGGTCCTAGACCGACGTAATGTAGACACTAAGCGACCACTGATGGCAGCCCAGAATACTATACCCATATATGAATTGCCGTAGATGGAGTGAAGAAGAAATTCCAAGACAAAACCAGATTTAAACCATTCCTATCCGCAAATCCAGCCCTACAGAAAGCACTAGAAGGAAAACTCCAACATAATGAAATTAGATGCACCCACAAAAACACAGGCAATAGATAACCCCACAGCAGCAAATTGCAAAGAAGGAAAATACACACATACTACCACCAAAAGATAACAGGCATTAATAATCACTGGTCATTAATATCCCTTATTATCAATGGACTCAATTTGCCTATAAAAAGACACAGGTTATCAGAATGGATATGAGAACAGGATCTATCCTTCTGCTGTATACAAAAAACACATCTCAACTTCAAAGTCAGGCAATACTTCAGGGTAAAAGGCTGGAAAAAGATTTTCCAATCAAATGGACTTAAGAAGCAAGATGGTATAGCTATCTTAATATCTAACAAAATAGACTTCAAACTAAAAGAGATTGGGAAGAACATTACATATTCATCACAGGAAAAATCTACCAAAATGAAGTCTCAATTCTGAACATTTATGCTCAAATGCAAGGGCACCCATAAATAAATGTAAAAGAAACATTACTAAAGGTTATATTGCACATTAAACCCCACACACCAGTAGTGGGAGACTTCAACAACCCACTCTTACCAATGGACAGATCTGCCAGACAGAAACTTAACAGAGAAATAAGGGATCTAACAAATGTTATAACTCAAATGGACCTAATAGATATCTACAGAACATTTCACCCTAACACAAAAGAATATACCTTCTTCTCAGCACCCTATGGAACCTTCTCTAATATCAACCACATACTCAGTCACAAAGAAAATCTCAAGAGATACAAAAAAATTGGAATAACCTGTATTTTATGCGACCACCATGGCTTACAGTTAGATTTCAACAACAGCAAAAATTACAGAAAGCCTACAATCTCATAGAAACTGAATAATGCTCAGCTGAAAAACTAATGAGTCAGGGAAGAAATAAAGAAAGAAATTAAAGATTTCCAAGAATTCAATGAAATTTAATGTGTATAACATACCCAAACCTATGGGACACTATGAAAACAGTTCTAAGAGGAAAGTTCATAGCACTAAATGCCTATATAAAGAAGTTGGAGAAATCTCACACTAGTGACTTAACAGCACAACTGAAAGCTCTAGAACAAGAAGAAGCAAACTCATCCAGGAGAAACAGATGCCAGGAAATAATCAAATTGAGGGCTGAAATCAATAAAATAGAAACAAAGAGAACAATACAAAGAATCAATGAAACAAAGAGTTGGTTCTTTGAGAAAATCAACAAGATAGACAAGCCCTTATCCAAACTAACCAAAAGGCAAAGTGAGAATATCCAAATTAACAAAATCAGAAAAGAAAAGGGAGACATAACAACAGACAATGAGGGAATACAGAGAATCATCAGGTCATACTTCAAAAACCTGTATTCACAAAATTGGAAAATCTAAAAGAAATGGACAATTTTCTGGATAGGTACTACATACCAAAATTAAACCAAGACCAGATAAACAATTTAAATAGACCTATAACTCCTATGGAAATAGAAGCAGTCATTAAAAGTCTACCAAGCAAATAAAAGCCAAGGACTGGATGGTTTCAGTACAGATTCTATCAGAATTTCAAAGAAGAGCTAATACCAATACTCTTCAAATTGTTGCACACAATAGAAACAGGAGGAACATTGCCAAACTCTTTTTATGAGGCTACAGTTATTCTGATACCCAAACCACACAAAGATGCGACAAAGAAAGAGAATTACAGACCAGTCTCCCTCATGAACATTGATGTAAAAATACTCAATGAAATAATGGCAAACCAAATTCAAGAACACATCAAAAAAATTATCCACCATGATCAAGTAGGCTTCATCCCAGAGATGCAAGGATGGTTCAACATATGAAAATCTGTTAATGTAATCCACCATATAAACAAACTGAAAGAAAAAACCCCCACATGATCTCATTAGATGCTGAAAAAGCCTTTGATAAAATCCAACACCCCTTCAAGATAAAAGTCTTAGAGAGATCAGGAATACAAGGAACATACCTAAACATAATAAAGGCAATTTACAGCAAGCCAACAGCCAACATCAAATTAAATGAGAGAAACTCAAAGCGATTCCACTAAAATCAGCAACAAGACAAGGCTGGCCACTCTCCCCATATCTATTCAATACAGTACTCAAAGTCCTAGCTAGAGCAATAAGACACCAAAAGGAGATCAAGGGGATACAAATTGGAAAGGAAGTGGCCAAACTTTGGTTATTTGCAGACGATATAATAGTATACATAAGTGACCCCAAAAATTCTACCAGGGAACTCCTACAGCTGATAAACACCTTCAGTAATGTGGCAGGATACAAGATTAACTAAAAAAAAAATCAGTAGCTCTCCTATATACAAATGATAAACAGGATGAGGAAGAAATCAGAGAAACAACACCCTTTACAATAGCCACAAATAATATAAAACACCTTAGGGTAACTCTAGCTAAGCAAGTGAAAGACCTGTATGATAAGAACTTTAAGTCTCTGAAGAAAGAAATTGAAGAAGACATCAGAAAATAGAAAGATCTTCCATGCTCATGGATAGGTAGGATTAACATAGTAAAAATGCAATCTTACCAAAAGCAATCTACAGATTCAATGCAATCCCCATCAAAATCCCAATAGAATTATTCACAGACCTGGAAAGAACAATACTTAACATGGAAAAACAAAAGACCCAGGATAGCTAAAACAATCCTGTGCAATAAAACAACCTCTGGAGGCATCACCATTACTGACTTCAAGCTCTACTAAAGAGCTATAGTAATAAAAACAGCTTGGTATTGGAATAAAAACACACATGTGGAGTGATGGAATTGAATTGAAGACCCTGAAACGAATCCACACACCTATGAACATATGATTTTTGACAAAGAAGCCAAAACTGTACAATGGAAAAAAGAAAGCATCTTCAACAAATGGTTTTGGCATAACTGGATGTCAACATGTAGAAGAATGCAAATAGATCCATATCTACCACCATGCACAAAAGTCAAGTCCAAGTGCATCAAAGACCTCAACATAAATCCAGCTACACTGAACCTGATAGAAGAGAAAGTAGGAAGTAATCTTGAATGTATTGGCACAGGAGACCACTTCCTAGATATAGCACCAGTAGCATAGACACTGAGAGCAACAATTAATAAATGGGACCTCCTGAAACTGAGAAGCTTCTGTAGCGCAAAGAACATGGTCAATAAGACAAAATGACAGTCTACAGAATGAGAAAAGATCTTCAGCAACCCCACATCTGACAGAGGGCTGATCTCCAAAAACATACAAAAATTCAAGAAACTAGACATCAAAATAACAAACAATCCAATTAAAAAATGGGCTATAGACCTAAACAGATAACTCTCAAAAGAAGAATCTCAAATGCCAAAAGACATTTAAGGAATTGCTCAATATCCTTAGTCATCAGGGAAATGCAGATCAAAATGACTCTGAGATACCATCTTACATCTGTCAGAATGGCTAAGATCAAAAGCACTGCAGACCACTTATGTTGGAGAGGATGCAGAGCAAGGGGAACACTCCTCCTCTGTTGGTGGGAATGTAAACTTGTACATCCACTTTGGAAATCAGTATGGCTGTTTCTCAGAAAACTGGGAATCAATCTTCTTCAAGACCCAGCTATACCACTCTTGGGCACATACTCAAGGAATGCTCAATCATACCTCAAGGACACATGCTCAACCATGTTCATAGCAGCAATATTTGTAATAGCCAGAACATGGAAATAACCTAGATGCCCCTCAACTGAAGAATGGATAAAGAAAACATGGTACATATACACAATGGAGTACTACTCAGCAGAGAAAAACAGTGACATCATGAAATTTGCAGGCAAATGGATGGAACTAGAAAATATCATTCTGAGTGAGGTAACCCAGACTCAGAAGGACAAACATGGTATGTATTCACTCATAAGTGAATACTAGATATAAAGCAAAGGATAACCAGACTACAACCCACAGCTCCAGAGAAACTAGCTAACAAGGAGGACTCTAATAGGGATGCATGGTTTGCCCTGGGAAGGGGAAATAGATGAGATCTCCATGAGTAAACTGGGGGTGAGGGGGGACAATGGAAGGTAGGGGATAGGGGATGAGAACATAAGGGAACAGGATGGTCAGTCTGAAACAGGGATGGAGTGGGAGAGTAATGAAAGAGATACCATGATAGAGGGAGACTTCATGGGGATAGCTAGAAACTGGGTGCTAAGGAAGTCCCCAGGAATCCACAAGGATGACCCCAGCTTAGACTACTAGCAATAGTGGAAAGGGTGCCTGAACTGGCTTACCCCAGTAATCAGATTGGTGAATACCCTACCTGTCATCAGAGAGCCTTCATCCAGTAATTGATGGAAGAGATGCAGAGATCTACAGCCAAGCACCAGGCTGAATGGGAGTCCAGTCGAAGAGTGGGAAGAGGGATATTGTGGGCAAGGGGCATCAAGATCATGATGGGGAAACCTACAGCGACAACCAAACCAAACTAGTAGAAACTAGTAGAAACTCATGTCATGACTGACAGCTGTGGAGCCTCCATGGGACTGGACTAGGCCCTCTGCATAAGTAAGACAGTTGTGTAGCTTGTTCTGCTTGAGGGGCCCCCTGGCAGTGAGAATTGGGATCCATCCATGGTGCATGATGCCCACTACCTATGATGTGACACCTTGCACAGCCTGGGTGCAAGGGGAGGGGCTTGGACCTGCCTCTATTGAGTGGGCCATTCTCTGCTGACTCCCCATGGGAGGCCTTACCTTGTTGGAGGAGGGAATCAGCGGTGGGTTGCAGGGGAGAAGACTGGAGAGGCTGGAGGAAGGAAGAGAGGGGGATCTGTGGTTGGTATCTAAAATGAATAAAAAATTCCTTAATAAAAAAAGATATGGCTTACCAGGTGTAGTGCTGCATCTTGTAAGCTCCGTGGACATAGAGGCAAGAGGATCAGGAAGTTCAAGGTCATCATTGGCTTGACTACACTGTGAGTTCCAGGCCAGCTTGGGTTGTATTAGTCACTTTTCTCATTATTCTGATACCAATGCACCTTGAGGAAAGGAGAGTTCATTTTGGTTTACAGTTCAAGGCTACATGGTCCATCATGGCGGGGAAGTCATGGTGGCAGGAATGGGTAGATGGCTGGTCACATTGCATCTGCAATAAGGAAGCAGAGGACAATGAGGGTTGTGGGTGCTCAGCTTGCTGTTTTCTCCTTTGTATTCAACTCAGGACCCAATTCCGTGGAAAAGTGCCATCCACATTTCGGCTGGGTCATCCCCCACCTCAGTTAACCTATCTAGATAATCACTCATGCACAAGCCTGGGGTCTCCTTTCTGTGGTGATTCCGGATCCCATCAAACTGACAGCTGAGGTTAACCATCACAGAGACCTTGTTACAAACAATATACAAACAAGAAGAGGTTTAACCATTTGTGTATTTTTTTAAAATTTGGTTTTACCTTGATCATTCTTGTATATATATATATATGTGTACATATATGTATATACACATATATATATACACACATCTTCAACAGAGATGATGCCATTGAACCAGAAAATTCTTTGGTGTGAATAAGGCTGAGGTCTGGTGTACTCTATTTATGGCTTTCTTTTTTGCTACATTTCCCCCAGGCATAATTGCTAATCATTCACGTTGGACACAGAGACCGTAGACTCATTCTAGCTTAGTTTATGGATTTTACTATCACCACAGTAGACTTTCAGATAATGGAAGTCCGCAATGTAAGGCCTTTGTCAAAGAAAAGAGAGAGAGAGAAAAAGAAAAGAGATCAGTTCCCGAAGTCATCATGACCTACAGGAAGTGAAATTGCTTTAAAATGGGCTTTCTTTCTCTCAGTCAGAAAGGCCTGTCACACCCCATGGGTTGTGTTGCTGTCCTCTTCACTAGCTGGTGTCAGCACAATAGGGACTTCTAGGGCAGAATCCCTAAAAATGTCACCTGTCTTCCAACTTTCACACTCAACCAACTCAATTTGGTTAATTGGCTTTAGATATGAAAGAGTGAAACATCTGTCTAGGGTCTTGGGACAGTTTCAAAGTGACGAGGAAATGCCATGGCTTTATCCTTTGATCTCGAGTTGCTTGTCTTTTTTCTTAGCTGTCTGTATTCTGGCAGGCAGCCTTGGGGGTACCTGCTTGACTGTTGAAGCATTAAACTCAAGTCTTGTAGAGATGTTCCGTGTAAGGTCCCGATAGCTGTGGTTCTTTGGCTTTGAAAACATGCTGGATCCCTGTAGGAAACGGTCACTCATCTCAGTTACTGTCCTGAGATGTCTAATCACCCATCTGTGCTGGCTCCAAAAGGACACTGAGAGCTGACGCGTGCCTCTGGGTAGGTGAGCCACTTCTAACCTACCAGTCTTTGGCCTTCGGCCTCAGTGAGAGCAGAGACCTCTGGAGGTGGGGGCTGTGTCTATACTCTGTGCCCTTCAGTCTCTAATCTTCATGATTTTCTGCTATTTCCAGCGGCTAACAGTAAGTTTGCAAATCAGCATGGTGAATAAAAGGCACTTTAGGAATTTAGAGTGTGCTGGAGGCGGAGGCAGAATACAGGAGCCAGAATTTAAGACCCGCAGACCACAGACTGTACAGCAAAGGTCCAAAATCCCTCCTGCCCATTAGAGCCACGTCCTCCTGTGTACGTCCAGGTGGAGCAGAGCCAAACACTTTTCCTCAAGCTCTTCATTGACTTTGATTGAAATGCTATCTAGAAGTTTGGGATAGCGTTTCCCAGGCGTGTTAGCTACTTTTCTCAAGACTGTGACCCAAGCAGCCACTTCAGGGAGGAAGAGCTTCTGTTGTCGTACAGCTCAGGGGGTAGTCTACCAGGTGGGGGCGGTGTGGCGGCAGGACTGTGAGGCAACCCGTTATAGCGCATCACAGTCAGGAAGCAGAAACCAATGTCGAGCGTGCTTTCTCCTTTTCATCCAGTCCCGCAACCCCACCAGTGGGGTAGTGCCTCCCACATTCAGGGTGGGTCTTCTCTGCTCAGCTCAGCCTTCGTGGAAACACCCTCCCGGATATCGCTCAAGGAGTATGTGGTGATTGTAACTCCCATCACCTTGACGACAGAGACTAACCATCACAGATGGGCTGTAATGTAGGAAGGGCTATTAGAAGACTGATCTCAGCCCTGTCTCTCCGAGGGAACTGTTCCTAGTTTTCCTATCATCGTCTGGCTCATGACTTAGAGAAGAAACGTTTCTGTGGAGTGGATGAAGACTTTACCTATTTATTTTACCCTGTGGTTTACTCTGTGGTGGTTAAATCTTGTTAAAGTTCAAGTTTTATTTTATTTATCAGATTGTTTTCTGAGACAATGCTGATGACAAGGTGTGTGGAAAGAGGCCTTCCTGAAGTTTCTCTACAGGCTTCATTTCTGTTCCCAAAGTCAATTCCTCAACAGCCTACCTACACTAAAAAAAGACATTAGTTGTTGACTTCCTAACTAAACGACACATTTCAGACTGAAGGGACTGCTCCGAGTTTGGCTCTCTAGCACCCACGTAAAAACTGGGTGTGATAGTGTAGGCCTCCATTTCTAGAACTTGAAGGGTGGAGACATGTGTGTTCTGGGGGCTCTGTGGCCAGCAAAGCTAGCTGATAGAGTGAGCTGCAGGTTCAGTGGGAGACCCTGTCTCAAAAACAAGGTGGAGAATGATGAAGGAAGACATCCCAGCATAGACTTCTGGCCTCCACACCCCTACAAATTGATGAGTGCATCTGCGTACATACAAATACTACACACACACACACACACACACACACACACACACACACACACACACACACAAGGAAAAAGAGAAAAGAAAAAATAAGAAAGAAAAGATATTCTTCAGCCTTCTTAAATTGCATACTTTTCCACGCTTTCTACCATACATCTTTATTTCCTAGCATGTACAGCAGAAGCAAGCGTCAGAATTTTGAGGGCAAATCAGTGTTTACTATTTTGTTTCTATGATGATATAAATATTTTTCACACTTGATCTGGGCATATACTGTTTACTTTCTTGAACACATTTTCCTCTTAGATTTAATAACTCCTTAATCTTTCCTTTTGCTTAACTTTGTGCATATTTTTTTAGCACTTTAGTCCAAAACTATAGTTTGTGAATATAATGAAACACATATTTATTTTGAAGTAAAATAACAACTTCTGCCTACTATAAAAACAGGTAAGATAGATCAGTTGTGCTTTTGGGGGAGACTTCATGCTCACAGCTAGACTATGTTCTCTCTAAGAAGACTGTTTGGCTGTGCTCTGGGTTTCTTTATCTTGAATTTCTTTCATTTATTTCTTGGATTACCTGTGATTTGGTTGCCTATTGCTGTGTAACAAATCACCTTAGCATTTAGCAGCACAAAAGCACCAGCTGTTGCTTTTTCTTAGAGTTTCTGTGACTGGTGAATGCAGGGAGAGTCCAGCTGTATGGCTCTGCTTCAGGTTTCTTCCCAGAATGAAGTCATCCCAAGTTTGGCTTAACTCCCTAATACATCATCCCTCTCCTTGTCCTTCCCCTTGTCCTGTAGCCCAGGCTGGCCTCAAATTCAATTTGTAGTGAGGATTGATCTTGAAATTTGGTCTTTCTGCCCCCGGGTGCTGGGATTATGGGTGTGCACCACCACATCTGCTTTTAAGTCATGCTGGGGCGGAGCCCAGGAGTTTGTGTGTGCTTGGAATGTATTCTACCTCCTAACCGAGCTTCGTCCTCAGCCAGGCTTGTTTCTTCTAGTTGCATGTTGGGAAAGGTTACGTGGGATGCGAAAGGTTTCTGTATGTGTCTGTATTCTCGTCTCAGCACTGAGTGATGACCTCTGTGTGGATTCATTTTTCCTGAGGCTTATGCAGGCTTTGCTTCATGGCCATGGTTCCCAGAGTTGCTAGTCAGCTTGATGCCAGCCAGACTGAATTTCTTTTGTCCTGTGTCTACTTTTGTATTTTTTGAACTTTTGGGATCTTTTCTTCTTCTCTTGTATTCTGGAGTTTTATATTTATGCTCTCCCTAGATATGTGTATTTTCCTGATAAAATATAAAATCTCTCAACCTTGAAACCTAAGCTCTTATATCCTACAAAGCTTTCTTATGTATTCATTAAAATTGAAAAATTTCTCAAATGTATATGTTACCTCTTTCTGGGGCTATATTTGCTCCATGTTGTGTTAATTCCTGATTTTCTAAGTAATATTTTTTTAACAGTTTTTCTTTGATCTGTTTTCTGAAATCCTTCCTCAAAGATAGCTCTCAAAAATGTTTATTGAGTTTTAGACATCTGCTTTTGTGTTTTTAACTTACTGTGATATTTAATGAATGTCCCTTGTTTTTGTTTTCTCATATAGTTTGTTCTTCCCTTTTCTTTCTATGAGTGTCTAGTTGAATTACTCTGAACTATTAGCACTTAAGAATGTAGCAAAAGCTGCGTGTGTAGGGACAAGGCTTGTCAGGACTGGATCAATAATTTAGAGTC
>CABHPQ010173667.1:7224-18825 GCA_902168405.1 Peromyscus aztecus | reverse complement strand
TCTCTCTCTCTCTCTCTCTCTCTCTCTCTGTGTGTGTGTGTGTGTGTTGAGGGATGACTATAAACCAGGCTGTCTGGATTATAGAACCCCCTCTAGAGAAGGAGGGAAGAGGAATCTCATCACATCTTACGGGTGACTCCACCATGCCTTTCTGTTTTAGAGAATGTCCTCCAGTTCTGCTAGCATCCCTGCACCTGGAGGCTGTCAGAGTTTACCCTCTTAGTAAATTGCTAGCGTGGAGAGAGAGATTGTTACCTAACTGTGTCAGCTAAGCCAGAGGTCCTGGGGCAGAGGTTTAGCTGCTTTATAGACATTTAGCCAAAGTCTTTCTGTCTCAGATTCACCTTTCTTCTAGCTTTTGTTATAGGGGCTTGCTGGCTCCTGTTAGGGCAGCATTGACCTTGCAATTTCTGCATGTAGAGGGGCATTTGTTAGAATGGCAGTTTTTAAGATATGGTCCTGGAATCTCTGGGGGCTGAAAGGTCAGAATGTTTTTATAGTAATACTAAGCCACTATTTATCCATTTCGTTTTTTATTTTCCTATGAGCATACTAGAGAATTTTCCCAAGGCAGCATGACCTGTGCTATCACAACAGATTGAATGCAGAAGCATGGCTGAAACGCTAGCTGACTTCTGTTAAAGAAGAGATTTGAAAAAAAAAATTGTGTATCAAGGCCATTTCTCTTTCCATGTGCTTTCCCTTTGGAAAAAAATTATTTTTCACAAAATATGTTATGTTAATCTGTACTGTAATTATTAGTACTGTTGAAAGAAATTAATACACAGATAATAAAGTATGCTTTATGGTTAATTATTGATTGTTATTGTTTGGGCCTTATGGGTCCCTCCAAGGTGCATGTATTCAAGGCTTGGTCTCCTGGTGGCACATTAGGAGGTGGGGTCTGGTGGGAGGAAGTTAGGTCACTGGGGATGTCCCCTTGAAGGGGGGGGATATTGGGACCTTGACTCTTTCTCTCTTTGCCTCCTAGCCACTATGAAGCTTTGCTCCACCATGTCCTCACAGCCATGATGTTCTGCCTTGTGTCAGTCCCAAATAACGGAACCAACTGCCTTTGGACTGGAACTCCCGATAACGTGAGGCACAGTTGTATTTTCTGTGATTGTGTCAGGAATTGATTGTACCAGGCGTTTCGCTACAGAAATAGTCAGAGGCCCACACCAACAGGAATAAACGCTCGCGCGTGCGCGCAGGGTCTTTCATAATATTGGGTTAGTATAGCTCGGCCTTCTTCCCTCACCTTTCATTTGGGAGATCCCAAGACCCCAACTGCGGAGATTATGCTGCCTGTAAGAAAGCAAGTAACTCAGCTGACAGAGTGCTCCCTTTTTAGGAATGACATCCTGGGTTGGTCCCTGAGTAGGAGTGGTAGTGCCCACCCATAATTCCAGCACTCTGGAGGTAAAGGCAGGGGGGATCCGAAGTTCAAGGTCATCCATGCCTACCTAGTGAGTTCAGGACCAGCCTGAGTGAGATACATGTCTCAAAAAAAAAAAAAAAAAAAAAAAAAGCATTCTACCTTTGGCTGGGGGCAGCTGAGAGTCTACTGGCTCCGTTTCATGGTAAGATGTGATCTGCTCTTCATTGCCTGCAATCATGATTAGGTAAATTGGTCTAATTGAAGGGAGATAAAATGGGTACATTTTTCAAATTCAGAATAAGCCGTTTTCTAATATCAGCTTTCTTAGTAATCAAGAAAGCATTTCCCTTTAATAAGTGTTTTCATTTGAAGTCATTTTGGATTTCTGGAAAAGTCGCAAAAATTGTACTCAGAGGTTCTGCGCAGCCTTTATCCAGCTTCCTCTAGTGGTAGCATTTTACTGTCTACATATCACTGCAGAAAGTAGGATATTCAGAACATATTAAGACTAGCCAAGGCGGGTGGTAGTGGCGCATGCCTTTAATCCCAGCACTAGGGAGGCAGAGGCAGGAGGATCTCTGTGAGTTCAAGGCCAGCCAGGAACTACCCATAGAGCTAGTTCCAGGACAGCCAGGTCTACACAAAGAAACCCTGTCTGGAAAAACAAAGCAAGCAAGCAACCAAATAAAAACCCTCAAAGCCAAACAACAACAGCAACCACAACTAGCCAATCCACAGACCTAGATTTGAATTTCATTCTGGAAATGAAATTGAGGAAAAAAGAGGGTGCTAGCATTGGCCTGGGCCCCATCACCTCCAAATCTTGTGTTTTCAGGAATTCCATGATGCGAGGGCCTCAGTTCCTTTTCTGCCTTCTTCTCATGACCCCAACTCTGGTAGTTTCCAGCTCCTCTGTTTGCCTCATTCAGTTACCACAGGTCCACTGGCCTCCCATCCTGAGATCTTGCTCGTCCCTCTTCCCCTGTCCTCTGTGCCCTGTGACTTGCCATCAGAGAGACGTTTCTTTCCTCTCTCCCAGTCTAGGGTCAACTGCTCAGCCTCACCCAGGCTCTGAGGCCTGGGAGCTAATGTGCGTCTTTTTTCCTTTCATATTAATAGCGTTTAAATTTCAGGAAAGTGCGGAGATAAAGGAACAGATTTAATCTCCTTGTTTAATTAGAAATCTGGTCCCGGATGCATAATCCTCCATCTGTACATTATTGCTTTTCAATTGAGAGCCTTATTTAAATACCTTTAATAATTATCAAAACAAAGCTCCATCATCAGCCTTAAAACCTGAAGAAACTAAGGGGAAATTATGGAAGAACAGAATAGCTTTTCCACTCACTTTATGGGTGTATCTATTTATTGTAACCAAACACCTCTGGGTCCCAATTAGAATACTTTTCTTGTAACCTATCTTGCATTTCTTAGCTTGGAATCCAAAGCCATGTTCAGAGACGTTCAAGTCCTTCAGGCTTGGCTGGCATCATGGCTCCTCCAACTACTCACTGCTTAGAGATCAATTGTGAGTCTCTCATAGTTTCCTCTCCCAGTTTCTGAAGGAAGGCTTGCTGGAAGGATGAAGTGCTATCTTATCTGTGGTTCCCAGCTCTCAGCCGTCTCCTATCATTGTCTCACACTCAACCAAAAAGGAGGCGTGAGACGTAGCTGGATAATACTTTTCTACACTGAAAGCATTTGATTACTCTTGATTAATTTTCCTTGCATTAAAAAGGAATTAAAATGGTTTGTTACAGCTTATAGCATTTACAAGAAGACTAAAATGGTCTCTTCTCATTTCTTATTTTAAAATTGTCCCTTGGAATAGGTCCATCTCTTGTCTTTATACTTTTGCTTTGTAGTTAATTATGTATTTATACACATGCGTTGTGTAGTTGAAAATTGTACACATTGATGTTGGGATGGGGTGAGGCATGGGAATGGGATGGAGAAGGGATGCTAAGAGGCAGATCTTTACTCTTCTGCTTTATACTTTCAAGGAAAAAGTTTGTAAGTATCTTTTTTTTGTTTTGTTTTGTTTTTTTGAGACAGGGTTTCTCTGTGTAACAGCTCTGTCCTGGAACTTGCTTTGTTGTCCAGGCTAGCCTTGAACTCACAGAGATCCAATGGCCTTTGCTGAGTCCTGGGATTAAAGGTGTACACCACCACTGCCCAGTGATTGGAAGTATCTATGAAAAAATATTTTTTTTTATTGTAAACAGATTCTTTTTTCAAACAATGTATCACGATTCTCTTTTCCCTCCCTCCCCAGTTCCTTCCACTTCCCCTCTCCTTCGGGTCCACTCTCTTTCTGTCTCTCATTAGAAAAGAACAGGCTACTAAGAGATGACAACCAAGTATGACAAAATTAAATAGAATTAGATGAAACAAAAACTTTTATACCGAAGTTGGACATGGCAACCAAACAGGAGGACAAGAGTCCCAAGAACAGGCCCAAGAGTCAGAGACCCACTTGTTCTCATGGTCAGGAGTCCCATAAACAGCTGCTAGCGATATACGCAGAGGACCTGGTGTGGACCCACGTAGGCCCTGTGCTTGCTGTTCTAGTCTTTGTGAGCTCGTTTGTGAGCAACCTTAGTTGATTCAGAGGGCCGAGTTCTTCTAGTGTCCTCCAGCCTCTCTGACTCTTAGAATCTGCATTCTCTAGTTCATCTTGGAGGTGATGATGGGAATTTGTAACACTTGTACTCAATTTTTAAAAATTTTTTTCTTGTGTGGTGTGCTTATGGAGGTCTGAGATTGACATCAGGTACTTTCCTTAATTGTTTTTAAAATTATTATTATGATCATTGTTGTTGTTACTATTATTATTCTTTTTTGATATAAGGGTTCTCATTGAATCCTCACCTTACTAACTTGGCTGTACTGTTGGTCAGCAATCTCCAGGGATCTTCCTGTCTCTGCCTTCCCAGTGTTGAGATTACATAGGTACATGCCACCACACCTGGCCTTTATATTTATGAAGCAGTGTCTGAGATTTTATTAAAGATATTCTAATATAGGCTTAAGCATTAGGGTTAGGAGAAAAAGAGATACTCAGAAGAAAATCTGACCTGTGAAAATGTGGATCTGGGCTCCTCAAGTGGGCGCATGGGTTCTGGGGATCTAAACTTAGGTCTTATGTAAGTAAGGCACACACTTTATGATAGCTGTCTCCAATCTATCTAACTTTTAAAATTTAAAAGTCTACACGTAAAGAAATTAGATAGCTTGATTTAAATAGGAATAATGATGATTGCTTGCTTTTCTGTCTTCTGAGAAGGAATCATTTTCTGTAAATGGAATGATTCTATTCAACGGAAACATTTTTAGGTTTGCGGGCCACACTTTATGGGCCACTCTTACCTTGGTATGCATCAGTGTCACAACACTAATGGAGCAGTGTTTCTGTACAGCTTTTTCATCGTTCTAAAACAAGCCCAGCCCCCTCAAATTCGCCAAAATAGTCTGCATGTCTCCAAGAAACGTCTGCACCGTGTAAACTTCAGCAATATCTCCTCTGTTAGGTGTTTACAGCAGTGTCCAATGACTGAAGATTTCTAATAATGCTGCATCCCACGGCCCAGCCAGGAGGCACAGGGCTAGTGTCTGTGTGTAGCCACGTGACGACTGATGCGCACTGGTGCCTGTGCCCTTGACACCAAAGATACTGAAGTCATTGCCATGCCCGGGGGCGATGTGCACAGGGTGCGGCTCCCACCGCATGGCCACCCCTGTGCCAAGGCTGCTGGTGTTTCACAGCCTAACGGCCCTGTAGGGGGTTTGCTGGAAGAAGCACGGAGGTTTCTCTTGTCACAACTTGCCATGGGTGTGGGGTAGAGGAAAGGCTGAGTGACAATCACATGCCACCTCCTCTTGCTTCCTTCTCACTTCTAGCTCAGGGCGTGGAAGTGTTCCATGGGCTCAGCTCTCTCCTGTGGCTATCGTTACAGTAGATTCTTGGAGAAGCCCATACCCGCACAGACATAGGCATCTTATAGTGTCCACATAGACTATACCTGAGGCGAATGCAATTTAGATCAGAGCTGGGACTTCGTTCTAATTTCTAAAGCATTTACATTTTAAAAGCATAATTTCAAATGGAGGCATCTTCCTAATACAGCCATTGACCCTCCCGACTTTAGAAACTGCTCTTTGTAATTCCAGCACAGACAACCATGAAAACAAAGCACTCTTAAGCCCTGGGGGATTATCTTTAAAATAAAAGCATAATGATGACTTTTGATACCTATAAAACATGACTTAAATATAAATGCTGCTTAGGTCCAGAGGCAGGATGTGAAATGCAAAAGTAATTATATGAGCATGGAAAACCACAGTGAGTTTACCTGAATTAATGTGTGAGATGTGACATGCCATTCAGCAGAGCAAGTAGACGGTCAGTAACAGAGACTGGAAAAGTCACGGAGAATCTCCCTTGGCCAGCACACATCTGACCAGAGACAGTTTGTCCTGTGTAAAATTTATCTGACTAGGTAATTTATAAAGCAGAACATTGGGGCTGGAAAGAGGTCTAAGTAGGGAAAGGTGCTTGCCACCAAATCTGAGGACCTGGATTCCATTCCTGGCACCCACATGGTGAAAGGAGAGAAGCAACTCTGGCACATTGTCCTCTGATCTCCACGTGTGCATTGTGGCATGGGCATGCCCACATGTGTACATACCTGTACACATAAAATCAATTAATGTAATGATATAGAAAAAAGTACAGGACTTTATTTCTTCACTGTTCCGGAAGCTGGGAAATTCCCTGTCAAGATGCTGGGGGTCAGTGTCTGGTGAGGGCTTCTCTATTCATGTGGTACAGGGCAGAAGAGCATGGGGGACAGAGCCTGTCATCAGAAGGCAGAATGAGGAAGAGCCCTTTCATAAAGGCCCTCATCACATCCACGAGGGCTCTGGTATCATAACTTTAGTCAGCCCCTATGAGGCCTCTGCTGTGGGATGTTCTGTATGGCAAATGTGTTGCTAATAAAACACTGATTGGCAGTAGCGAGGCAGGAAGTGTAGGCGGGACTAACAGAGAGAATAAAAAGAACAGGAAGGCAGAGGGAGGCACTGCCAGCTGCCACCAGGACAAGCAGCATGTAAAGATGCCGGTAAGCCACGAGCCATGTGGCAAGG
The DNA here is from genome assembly GCA_902168405.1 of Peromyscus aztecus. NCBI lineage: Eukaryota > Metazoa > Chordata > Mammalia > Rodentia > Cricetidae > Peromyscus > Peromyscus aztecus. Next base: position 12,296 of record CABHPQ010173667.1, on the reverse strand, counting down.
TATAGATTTATAGAAATGGATTGATATAAGATATAAGGACAGTTAGCAAGAAGCCTGCCACGGCCATACAGTTTGTAAGCAATGTAAGTCTCTGTGTTTACTTGGTTGGGTCTGAGCGGGTGTGGGACTGGCAGGTGAAAGAGATTTATCCTGACCGTGGGCCAGGCAGGAAAACTCAGCAACAGGCCTCCTTCTCCATACTGCCACATTGGTGACTGCCAACACAGGAAATTTGGAGGGACCATCCTTCAAACCACAGCGGTGAGTGTATGTGTGTAGATACATTTGCATACACGTGCACATGCTTATATATTTACATACACTTTTTTTTCAAGACTTGTATGTAACTTGGTTAACTTTTTTTTTTTGAGACAGAGAATTGCTATATAGCCCAGGCTGTCCTCAACCACAAAATTCTCCTGCCTCAGCCCTTCAAGTGCTGGAATTAGAGTCGTGTATTAGCATGCACATACTGTTCCAAGTTTTTCAGTGTAGCTTTATCTGTAGAGACATTTGACAAATATTTATAGCATTGTTATTCTATAGTGATATGCTAGGTGCTGTTTGTTACATAAAACATTTGCCCTCCAAGAGTATATACATCCTCAAAGGAGAGGCACAACATTGAAAAAGGACAGACTAAGTACATGGCATGTTGGGAGCAGTCAGAGAGAGACTGGCTGTGCTCCAGGGGCTGCTAGAGACCAGCCACCACAGACACCAGAGCACTGAATGGTCTGTGAAGAAACCAGCAGCACTAATAAAGCTGCTGTCTGGCTGGACCCATTTAAAAAAAAAGAAAAACAACAACAACTATGGTTTTATTTTAAAGTTCTGTCTCTGTGTGTGGTTCTGTGAGGGGGAGTCCAGGGCCTGTGGATGAGAAGAGGGAATCAGATCTCCTGGAGCTGGCAGTTTCAGGCAGCTGTGAGACTCCCGGCGTGGTTGCCCGGGTCCAGACCCTGGTTCTTTAGAAGAGCCATCTCTCCAGTCCTAGAGAAGGCATCTTAAAGGAAGTGACAGTGAGATCTGTCCCGCCTTTGAAAAGGATGGAGATTGGGAAGAGGGACGATCTAGACCGAACCAGATTTAGAACTTCCTGACATACAAAATCATTTTTTTGATACTTAAAAGTGGATTAAGTATATTTTGGCTACATACATATAACTATTAATAGCTCCAGGATTTTTGAATATTAGATATTTATTTATTATCATACCTGTAGGTGATAATTATTATGACACCTGTGTATTTGTACTCACAGCCATTGAATAGGAACAGAAAAACAGCGTGCAGACATGAATGCTTGTGTGGGAAGAACTTACCTGCCCCACCTCCACCAAGAGTCCAGGCTTTTCAAGAACCTACACACCACGTCTATGGGTATTAAATATGGAAAGAACACAGCCCACTGTGGCGTCCTCCGATGCTAACTGTACCCCATATGTCTCCTAAGATTTTTCTAGCCATTTTAAGATTTTCCTTTTGTGTTCCTTAAATCACAATGTAGGTCCATATCCTTGATAGACAGCCAATAACGTCTGAATCAAGTTAGTACCAGGTGGTTTACGACTGATCTATTCCTAGCTCATCTATTTTTTACTCAGTCAACACTTACTAAGCTCAGATTGCATGCCAGGTATTGAGGAATTGGGTCTGAAGACACAATCTGTCTCCTGACAGAGCTCTAGTCTAGGAAACGAGGGGAAGACATCAGGGGGGACATGAGCTATGGCAGAGGCAAGAGCTGGTGGGATGCCAGCCATGCCGAAGGTGCAGAGCAGCATGGGAGCTCTTGAGTCCTCTCCAGAAGACACTACCAGGGTACTTACAATTTATTTAGCCATTCCTTGATTTGCAGAACATGATAAAAACCACTTCTACTTTTGAATGTGTTTCTGGAAGAATTGAAAACAGGGACTCGGAAAAGATATTTGTTCTCTCTATTCATTTTAGCTTTATTTACCATAGCCAATTGATGGGACGAATCAAATACCTCCTGACAGACAAATGTATATATGTGTTATATACATACCATGGAATATTATTCAGCTTTAAAAAGAATAAAATTTGAACTGGGTGTGGTTGCTCTGGCTTTTAATTCCAGTACTTTGGAGGCAGAGGACAGGTGGATCTTTGTGAGTTTGAGGCCAGATAGATCTATATCAGTAACTCTCTGTCTTTAAAACAAAAAGGAATTCTGACACAACATGACTGAAATGCATGTGTATTTGCTAAGTGGTATAAGGCACAAACAATGACAAATGGTAGGGGTTAGATTTTCTAACCTACATAATTTTCTAAAATATGGCCGGCCACTCTGTCATGGATGTGGAATCTGTTTCTCCCTTCCCCTGAGTTCTGGCAGCCCTTGGAACTGATTGCCTTGTTTGATAGACTGGCAGATGGGAGGTATGTGACAAGGTTCGGTGGTAGAAAGCCGTGAGCTGACGTGCAGCAAGCTGTGGTCCTGGAGACCCACTCCGGGACCATTTCCTAGTGTGAAGCTGGATATTCATTCCTACAGACGCTTTGTTGGTTTACGCATCGACCTGTAGAACCCCAGACTCAGATTCTCCCATACCTTCTGACCTTGGTCCTTTAAATAAAACCAATGTGTCTACAGTTAGAGTGTATTAACAGAACCCATGTGTTTTGCTTTTTTGTTCTCTTTGTTCAGAGTTCCCTCTGCTTACATGCCGTCCCTTGTCTCATCTTCCCCAAAATTCTTGATCATTCACTTTCATCAATGGGTCATGGGGCATTTGTTTCTTTGGTTTCAAGGGTTTTATCTGCTATGATCCGTAGAGTCTGTTCTGCAAGATATAGATGCTCCATCCTATCCCAGGCCAGAGAGATTTACCAGACCTCCTTTTTAAAAAATATTTGAGTATGATTATGGTGTAAGTATTTGTGTGTGCATGTGTGTGTGTATGTGCCTGTGCATGTGCATGCGCACGTGCATGCGTGTGTGCGTGTGTGTGTGTGTGTGTGTGTGTGTGTGTGTGTGTGTGTGTGTGTGTGTTTGTGAGTGTAGAAGTAAGAGGACAACCTTGGGTGTTTGTCCTTGTCTCTCACCTTATTTGAGAAAGGGTCTTTTGTTGTTTTCTGCTCCATATACCAGGCTAGTTGGCCTCTAAGCTTCTTGGAAATTCTTTTGAGAGTATTTATCTGAATCCTCCATCAGCTTAGAGATACAAGTTAGAAAACCGTGCTTGTTCTCTATTTCTACCCTCATTCCTCTTAATCTGTCCCTGGGCTTATTTAGCTATATATCTGCTTCACCTCTTATATTCGGAGTATTATGATGGACAGATTAGATGTTATTATGTTGTAAATGGTGAAGCTAGGCCTCCTTTCTTTAGTTCTTTTTCTTTTCTTTTGAGGCAGTGTCCCATGTAGCCTAGGCTGACTCAGACTCCCTGTGTAGCCAGAGATGACGTTGGCTTTCTCATCATTTTGTCTCCACCTTGCAAGTGCTGGAATTACAGGCTTGTGGCAACACAACTGGGTTTCACGGTGTTAGGGTGGGAACTCGGATTCGGATAGACCTCCAGCCCCAGAGTAGGTCCTTAGTATGACATCCCCCCTTTGAGGATTCAGGGACAGGGATAGAAATGAAGAACACTAAGTTAAACCTCCGTAGTTGAATCTTTGTCTTGTCATCCACTGTTACTCTGCTCAACACTTCCTTGAGAATTCCTTTGCCCTTGCATTGCTGCTGTGAGCTAGACATTCCATTGGTCAACTTGTTCTAAGACCTTGATTTAGGCCTCAGTTCCTTAGACAAATTTGTGTTAGTTTTTTCTGTCTCTGTTTCCTAGTTTGGAGGACTGGGGGAGGCAATACTTTTGGGAATTCTCTGAGATCTTGATGGGATATTTGTGATCACGTTCACAGCTAGTCTGTAAAAATATTTCTACAAACGAGAAACAGGTACCCCTGCCTCCAGACACACAGCGCTATGCCAGAGTGTGCCTGTTTTGAGTGGAGTATGGAGAGATCTACTTTGCATCTGCTTGGCTAAAGCAGACCACAGAGCACACAGCCATGTGGTCTTTTTGTCTTAATTTTCTTTATGGTGCTAAGCTACATAAGATGTAAGCGTTACTGTGATACTTATTATTGAATGTCAACTTAGCAGGATCTAGACTCACCCAGAAGGCAAGTCTTCTTGGTATGTCTGTGAGTGAGTTCTAGATTGGGTTGGTTGAGGTGTAAAGGCCCACCCTAAATGTGGACAGCACTATTCCATGGCCTGGGGTCCTGCACACTCCATAGAAAGGAGAACAGGAGTGAGCCCCAGCATCCATCTTTCTCTGCCCCCTCACTCCAGATGCAATGTGATCAGCTGCCTCTTTCCACCTTGCTTCCACCTCCACAAGGAGCTGTACCCATAACCTGGGAGTCCAGACTGACCTTTCCCTCCCTCAGTTGCTTCTGTCAGATGTTGTCTCAGCAACCAGAGAGCAACTAGTTCCCCTCTTACTTATAATTAATTCAGTGGCATCAACGCATTCTTGAAATTGCCCAGCTATCCCCACTATCCATGTTCACAGCTGTCTTCACCTCATCAAAGCAAAGCTTTAATACTAAATAGTAACTCCCCATTTCCCTTTCCAGCAGCCCCTCACAACCACCATTTTATTTTCTCCCTAAAGACCCAAGGAATTCTAGCATTTGATTATTCATGATGTGTTGTGTGTGCATGCGCACACTCAGAGGCCAGAAGAGATCTTCCTCTGTTTCTCTGGACCTTATCTTTTGAGGCAGGGTCTCTCTGAACCCAGAGCTACCCATTTCCCTTAGGCTGACTGGCAGTCGGCTCCTGGGATCTGCTTGTCTCTAACCCTCAGGATGGGGGATACAGGCATGCCTGGTGATGTTTAGCTTTTACGTGGGTGCCAGGATTTTGAACTCAGGTTCTCTTGCCTTCACAGCAAGTGCTCTTACTCAGCCATCTTCTTAGCTCTAGAGTTTACTTTATAATGATAAAATATAACTTGTATTCATACTAGGACTTTGTATTAGCAGTAATACCTATCGTCTATCATCCATCTATCTGTCTGTCT
>CABHPQ010173666.1:0-16751 GCA_902168405.1 Peromyscus aztecus | reverse complement strand
TAGAGACCATTAGAGAGACACACAACTGATCAAAATGCAGAGATCACGAGGTGCCCAGCCACAAGAGGGAACTCTACAACAAGCCCCCTAACCTAAGGCTCAGCGAGCAGTGCGGAAAGTGGGGGATGTTTCAGAAGCCTGAGGAACAGGTGACTGCTGCATGATAGTTTCTTCTGGAAAGAACAGGGATGTTGTTTCCACGAACTCTCAAGAGTATTGTTGCCAGTATAAGACCTGCAAAGACAACACTAATTGACATGCCGACATGGATGGAGGAAAAGTGCTGAGAGCGGGAAAACAGCCTCCTCCCTTCCCCCAGGGACAATACCCCAATCTAAGGCAGCATTAATTGGACACAGTGGATTGTACATATACACTTAGATGTGTACAAAGATATATAGATACCATAAAAACACATGTAGAAGAGGTCATTGGGGCTGGTACAGAGGTTATGAGTGCTGATGGTCTTGCAAAGGACCCAAGTGTAATTCCCAGCACCCACCTGGTGGCTCACAACTATCTGTATCTCCAGTCCCAGGGGATCTGGCACCCTCTTCTGGCCTCCATGGGCACTGCCTGCATGTGGTGCATAGACATACATGTAAGTAAAGCACACACATAAAATAAAAATATTTTTTAAAAGAGGTTGTGGTAGTTTGAATGTAATTGGCCCCCCATAAACTCATAGGGAATGGCACTATTAGGTGTGGCTTTGTTAGAGCAGGTATGACCTTGTTGGAGGAAGTGTGTCACTTTAGGGTGTGGGTTTTGAGGTCTTCTGTGCTCAAGCTATGCCCAGTGTCTCAGTTCACTTCCTGTTGCCTGCAGATCAGGATGTAGGACTCTCAGTTCCTTCTCCAGCACCATGTCTGCTTGCATGCCATCATGCCCCACCATGATGATAATGGACTAAACCTCTGAAACTGTAAGCCACCCCATTAAGTGTTTTCCTTTATAAGAGTTGCTGTGGTCATAGAGTCTCTTTACAGCAATAGAAACCCTCACTAAGACAGAGGTCATTAGTTCAAGAGAGGATGGTTGGGGGAACATGGGAGGAATTAGAGAGGAAGAAGGAACTGTAAAAGATGCAAATACAGCATACTCATGTATCAAAAAAAGTGATTGTCTGCATAAATGTGGATATACTTCTGACCTCTATTCTGTTTCATTGGTTTATTCTTTATTAGTGTATATTGGTACACTAAAATAATGGATTTTTACAAGATCGTCAAGCATGCATATAATGTACTTTAGCCATATCTATCCTACCCATTACACTCTGCTGTCCCCTAGACCTGCCCATTTCCCAAATAGGCCCTGTGTTGGTTGTTTTTCATCAACTGGACACAAGCTGGAGTCATTGGGGAAGAGGAAACTTCAAATGAGAAAATGCCCCCATCAGATTGGATAACTGTGGGGCAAGTCTGTGGGGCATTTTTTTTTTTTTTGACTGATGATTGGTGTGGAAGATCCCATCCCAAGGTGGGTGGTGCCTAGACAGGTGGACCTGGGGAAGAAAACAAACTGAGCAAGTCAGGACGGGCAAGCTAGTAGGCAGTGTTCTCCATGGTCCCTGCTTCAGTTCCTGCCTTGAGTTCTTGCCTTTGCTTTTTCTTCTGATGGACTACTGTCTGTAAGCCAAACACACCCTTTCCTCCCCTAGTTGTTTTGGTCATGGTGTTGATGTTATCACAGAAACAGAAACCAAACTAAGACATCCCTCATCTGCTTTTGTATCTTCTTTTGAAATCTAGATTCTGTATATGAGAGAAAATATTTATCTTTGTGACAACGATGCTTGCATCAAATTTGCTTAATATAACTCTTTAGTTCTATGCATTTTCCTGCAAATAAAATAATTGTATGCTTCCTTACAACTGAATAAAACTTAATTGAGGTTCATCGCTCTTTGTTTCCTGCCTGGGAATATAATGTAACCAGCCTTCTCACATTTCTACTGGCATGCTTCTCAGCCGTGGTGGACTGTATCCCTTCTTTATGTATTTCATCTATATGGATGTTTTGTCTGCATATATGCACACAAGAAAAGGGCATCAGATCCCATGGAACTACAGCTATAAATGGTTGTGAGCCACCATGAACTCAGGACCTCTGGAAGAGCAGCCAGTGCTCTTGACCTCTGAGTCATCTCTCCAGCCCCTGTATCTTGAACAGTGAACTATAATGAACCCTCTTCCTCAAAGTTGCTTCTGTCAAGCACTTTTATCTCAGCCTTGAGGATGTAACTAATACAGGATTATTACAGAATTATAGGGCTACCATTAGCATATATCTAACTTAGCAAACACCTAAAGATTTCTTAACACTTAGAAGAGATTTAACATTTTCTAACAGGACAGAATAATTTTCTACTTCTTACTCTTAATTATCATCACTATCTCTATGAGAAAGATTCTCTTAACTAGACAGGAAGTACACAAATAATTTCTAAAGTTAAGAGCTTATAATCAGCTTTGATAGTTCTGAGAGTTCTTTTGAAAGGAGAATCTATTTCTTTAGTGGATTTCTTAACTCTGTTGCTAAACAGTAAGTACGTTATGCATTCCAGATATTCTATAAAAACTCTATTAAAAGCTATCTCAGTTTACAGCAAACCCAAAAGAAAGAAAAGAGGGGGGGGAAACCTTGTAAGGAATATTCTGTTTCTGAATTGCTTAGCTAGTCATTCCATAATAGTCAATTTCCCAACAGGAGAAGATAGTTGTCTAAAAATTTAGTTACAATTGTCTCAAACTCCTCAGCAGTCTGGAAGCCTCTTTATTCTCCTACTATCCCCAGACTGCACGATGGAACCTTAGTATCAAGAGCTTTGTTTTAGCTGCTTTTCACACTCAGTTTTTTCTTAGCCCAATATTTCTTAGCAAAATTCAAGAACATAGATGTTCTTTCATGACACATATCCTTCATTAGCTTACTTTGAGGAAGAGCATTTTCATGATTTAGTATTTTCATTTCATTAGCTTTAACCCCTGATGTTATTGTTGTTAGCAGCTTTGATATTTAGCATTGATTTCTTATAAGGAACTTTCAGATGAAGCAACTCTATTTTTAAGACAGCTTTGTGACTCTTTACCCGAACTCTCCCAAGCATTTCTTCAGGGGATTCTGACCTCTGCCTTTTACTAGCTTGAAGAGACAGAGCTTAAAGAGGTTTTTAGGAACACGATCCCTGCCTCCTGCATTGCAGGGAGGATTTTTAAAGCTTGAAAGAAAGACAGAACTTAGAGAGGTTTTGCTGTCTTAAGAGGTTTGTTGTTTTCTCTTAGAGCTAATCACAGGTGATTTCCCATACTAATATCTCCAGGTGATTCTAATTTTTGTCCTTTACTGAAAAAGAAACTCAGTTCTGAAAGGCTTTTTAGAGAGATATTTTACCAAATTTTCCAAGAAAAGCTTTTAGTTTAAGAGAAAGATTTTTTTCCCCAAGAGAGAGAAAGACCAACTTTTCCCAAAACTTCTGAACATTAAACTTTTTGGCTTCTTACACCCATTTTTGCCTCAGGGAGAAATCACTTTCTCCTGCCACTTGGACTTAGTATTTTAGCTGTCCCCAGGCCAAAAGCTTCCATAGGAATCTTTTTTTCTGCCCGATAAGCTCAAAGAGTTTTTTTTCTACCTGTTAAGCTCAAAGAAAATAGTTTTTTTTTTCCATTTTGCGTTCATAGCCCCAAAGTTAGATTGCAGACTTAGTTTCTCTGTCTAGTTGCCTAACTTAAGTAAATTTTTTCTGCACTACTTTACACTTCTAAGTTTTTCCTGCACTATAATGCTACACTCTACCTATTTTTTTAGATAGAAATTGAGAGACAGATAGAAAGATAGAACTCTTGATAGAAGAGATTTTGTGCTGCAGCATCAGACATCCAGTCCATTTTTCTTTTCTCTTGAGGATAAAACCCCCTGCCCTATTTAATATTTATATTCCAATTCAATGCTGGACAGAGCTTTTTTGTTGGCACAGCCTTGCTCCTACATTCACCAAAAACTCTGCATAAAACTAAATATTACTATTATCATTTTCCTTTGTCTTTAGTCCCTGTTCCTTTGTCTTTAGTCCTTGTTCATGGCACCATTCTGTGGGGCAGCTACCCACCAATCCCACAGTTCCCCAGAGTTTTCTTGAGTGAGAGCAGCAGGAAATATTAGTTGGAAGGATTTAGATTGTGGAGATAAACAGATAGAAAATACAGGATAGCCTCGAGGAAAGGATGTATTTCTCTCATGGTTCATAAAACAGTTCATCATCAAAAGAAGTGAGGGCAGGAACCTGGATACAGACGCCATGGAGAGGTACTGCTTACTGGCTTGCTTCACAGAGCTTGCTCAGCCGCTTTATTATAGAACCCAGGACCACCAGCCCAGGAGTGGCCCCGCCCACAATGGGTTAGGCCCTCCCCCATCAATTACTAATTAAGAAAATACCCTATTGGCTTGCATAAAGCCTGATCTTTTGAAGGCATTTTCTCAATTGAGGTTCCCTCCTCTCAGATGACTTCAGCTTGTGTCAAGTTGACATAAAACTATCCAGCACACTCATGTAATAGGCAGAATAACCGTGTAGACAGTTGTGGTAGGAGGTGCTGAAAAGGAGGAGGCGAGACATTCACAAGTTCGTGGCCAGCCTGGTCTACACCTTGAAATGGCTCAGCAGTTAGAGCTCTTGCTGCTCTTCCAGAAGACCTCTTCCAGAGTTCCACTTCTAGTACCCACACCAGGCAGCTCACAACCACTCATAACTCTGGCTCCAAGGAATCTGATGCCCTCTTCTGGTGGACACCCACACACATGTGACATACACAGACATGCACACATACATGTAAATAAAAACAAATCATTTAAATGAAGAGTCCCAGGAATCCACAAGGATGACTCCACCTTACACTACTAGCAATAGTGGAGAGGGGTACCTGAACTGGCCTACTCCCATAATCAGATCGGTGAATACCCTAACTGTCATCATAGAGTCTTTATCCAGTAACTGATGGAAGCAGATGCAGAGATCCACAACCAAGCACCAGGCCGAGCTTCAGGAGTCCAGTTGAAGAGACAGAAGAGGGATTCTATGAGAAAGGGGCATCAAGATCATGATGGGGAAACCCACAGAGACAACCAAACCAAGCTGGGAACTCATGAACTTTAGACCAACAGCTGTGGAGCCTCCATGGGACTGGACTAGGCCCTCTGCATAAGCGAGACAATTGTGTAGCTTGATCTGCTTAAGGGGCCCCTGGCAGTGGGATCAGGATCTATCCCTGGTGCATGAGCTGGCTCTTTGGAGCCCAGTGCCTATGGTGGGACATCTTACACAGCCTTGGTTCAGGGAGAGGGGCTTGGACCTGCCTCAACTGAATGTACCAGGCTCTACTGACTCCCCATGGGAGTCCTTGCCTTGGAAGATGTGGGAATGGGGGTGTGGTGATATTTTATTTGTACTGAAATGTGATTTTATTTGTATGTTAATAAGTAAAGTTTGCCTGAAGATCAGAGGTCACATAGGAGCCAAAAGCAGAAGTCAAGTGGTGCTAGCACACGCCCTTAATCTGATCACATGGCAGGCAGAGTCTCTGTGTGGTCAAGGACACAGCCAAGCACGGTGACATGAGCCTTTAATTCCAGTACCAACCATAGAGACCTGGAGGTCTGTATAGACAGGCAGTGACTAGGAAGTCATGTGGCTGGGCTTAGAGCCAATGAGAAGGCAGAACAGAAAGGCAATGAAAACACAAGTCAGACAGGAAGAAGCTCTCTCTGGGGAAACTACTGCTGGTGGTAAGCTAAAGCTAGTCATGGCTATTGCTCTGATCTCTTTGGCTATTTATTACCTCTGTATTTGACTCTGTGGGGGTTTTTTGTTTGTCTGTTTTGGGTTGTTTGTTTGTTTGAGACAGGGTTTCTCTGTGTAGCTTTGAGCCTTTCCTGGAACTCACTCTGTAGCCCAGGCTGGCCTCAAACTCACAGAGATCCACCTGCCTCTGCCTCCCAAGTGCTGGGATTAAAAGCGTGCACTACCACCGCCGGGCGACTCTGTGTTTCTTATTTACTAAGACTGTTTGGAATTTCATCTACAAATGGCACTAGAACGTGGGGCAAGAATTTCCACCTAAAACCTGAGAAAGAAGGTTCTAAAATGGAGCTAAAAACAGCTTCCTAGTTGTCTCTCTGAAGTTAGTGGCAGCCTGCAGGCTTGAGCTACTCTATGGCGGGTTTGTGGCGTGCAGGCTTGACCTACACCACCTTACACAGAGGTGTCTCCAAGCTGCGCACTATGCTACATGGTGGATATAGTTCTTGCTAGTTAAAAAATTTAAAAAAATTTTTTAAAATGTTGAGAGATTTTTCTGTCCCATATCAGAAGAGCCCTCTGGTATGGGACAGAGAAAAATCAATATTTTTATTTAAAGCAGGTTGATTATAAATTCAATCTCTTTCTAAAGGAAAAAAGGGGATGTAGATATAATAGGATAAATAGTAACAACTTGTTTAAAAATGTTTTACATTGCTATGAATTTTAGTTTATTGATGCAAGTTTAAACTTAATTTTTTTATACTGTATATATATTTCTACTCTTGTTTGAGGTATTATATTTATGTAACTCATTTAGATTGTAATGGATAATTAAGAAATATAGATTAATAATTAGTCTTCTATGATAAACTTATAGTCATGTTAGTTTAGTTTTCTAGGTATATATAGATATATTTCAGACAGTCTTCAAACACTTCAAAGACCTACAGAATATGGCATTTAAAATATTTTAAAAATTTAGACTTTCTGGACAGTGAGACATGTCTGCTCCTGGCAGCACAGATTTACTTCAGAGAGGAGGATGGGCATCGAAGACACTCCGTATAGAGTTTATCTTCTTCTTGGCTAAAATAGCCATTTGGGCAAGAAACTGTTCTTTCCTGGACTGCTTGATTGACTGGACATGCAGGACCCATAGGAAGGTGACCACTGAACTTTGCTTGACAAAATGGTCCTTCAGGTTCCTGCTTCACACAGGAAACTGCCAGACATTCTACAGGACATAGAGGGAAGTGACTGAGAGACTCTAGGCCTGTGGACTGAAGACAGATACCCCAACTTTACAGAGGAACTTTGGATGACTGTCCAGCTGCCAGCTGTCTCTGTCTACTCTTGCAAGACTCCCAAAAGTTGCTTGTGTCCTTCTCCCATTTCTCAGGTAATATTATATCATTCTGAGGTCTTTGATGTAGTTGAAGTCTAGATAGTTATAATTCCCTTAGTTATGATAAAAGATAAGTTAGATATAAAACCTTAGACTCAGAAATACAGGATAGATAGGATATCTTCTTTAATTTTGCCAAATACAAATAGACTAGATATTATAAATAGACTAGATATTGTAACTGTAATTCTTTCTTGATAATTGTTTTTTTATATGTAATTTTACTATGTTAAAGTTAAAACCTTCCTTTTGAAAAAAAAAGAAAAGGGGAAGTGCTGGGGATGCCTTTCTGTATGCTGTGAATGTGTTGCTCTGATTGATTGATAAATAAAACGCTGATTGGCCAATAGCCAGGTAGGAAGTATAGTACAGGTGGGACAAGCAGAGAGAATTCTGGGAGGTGGAAGGCTGGGTCAGGAGACGCTGCCAGCTGCTGCCACCGTGAGAAGTAAGATATAAAGTAACGGTAAGCCATGAGCCACATGGCAACTTATAGATTAACAGAAATGGGTTAATTTAAGATACAAGAACTAGATAGCAAGAAGTCTGAGCCATTAGGCCAACCAGTTTAAATAATATAAGCGTGTTTATTTGGGTCTGAGTGACTGTAGGACCAGGTGGGACTGGAGAAAATTTCAGCTACATGGGAGGGGAGGGGGTGGATTGGGGGAGAAGGCTGGGAGGAGGAAAGTGGGAGGAGAGGGGAATCTGTGGTTGGTATGTAAAATGAACAGAAAATTTCTTAATAATAAATTTTTTTAAATGAATAGAAGAATATACCTGATTTGCTCTTCAGGACATCTGTGCTAATGAGGTTTAACTAGAGGTTTTGTTGGTGGTGTGTGTGACTGGGAATTGAACCCAAGAAATTGTATTGCTGAGCTTTTTTTTACTTTGCACTGATGCTCTAATGAAATGAGATCTTTGAAAACCTTGGTATGGGACAAATGTATTTTACCTGCGGGACAGGTAAGCCTGCCTAGAGACTAGAAAACAGCAATAGTAGACAGAACCTCCCAAAATCCTAATTCCTGGAGTAAATGGATATGTTAGATTGTATGGCAGAGTAATGAAGGTTGAAGTCAGATGACCTAGAAACAGGGAGTGATCCCAGGTCATCCGGTGGTTGCAGTGTAACCACAATTTTAAAGTGGACGTGACAAGGGAAGCAGGAGCAGAAGTGCTCTGCTGCTGTGCTCCGCTGCTGTGCTCCGCTGCCGTGCTCTGCTGTGCTCCACTGCCGTGCTCTGCTGTACTCCACTGCTGTGCTCCGCTGCTGTGCTCTGCCGTGCTCCACTGCTGTGCTCCACTGCTGTGCTCTGCCGTGCTCCACTGCCATGCTCCGCTGCTGTGCTCCGCTGCTGTGCTCCACTGCTGTGCTCCACGGCGGTGCTCTACGGACTGGAAGGTGTAGGGAGCAGGCCATTCTTACTGTCCCAGGACAGAAGGAGAGCAGGTGGCCCTGTACGGAAGCCCACGGGAACCACATCAGAACCGCGCTGCACAGACTGCAGGGTAAGAGCCTGCTTTTCCCCAAGCCTCTGTGCTGAGTCATTTGTGCAACAGCGGCCAGAATCACACAGCTCTCTTCTGTCTGCCTTCAAGGGTCTCCTCTCACTGTACTTTTGATCCTCAGCATTTTTACACCCCGCACACATCTTCCCACATTTTCCTCAGAAGATAATTCAAAGAACAATTTTTTTAATGTGCCATTAAAGAGAAAAGCAATACCTGGGAAGAGGAGAAATTTAAACCCTACATAGTTGAATGTTTTATACAAAGCAAAATTTTTCTGATGAAGACAGATCATAAAATGCTCATCTCTGGCTAAGTGCAGTCAGTATCAACAATACTTCTAGAAGATTATACATTATTATCAAAGTCCTAAGACTTTACCACAAAGAAAGAAAGACAAGCGCACATTATATTAGGGAGCAGAGTTCACTAGTCAGTAATATAAATGGTTGACCCACACCACGGAATGACATGTGGCGGGCTCTTTTGCCTTACCTTAACTCAATAATTCCTTTCATTTCAAGAATAATGCTTTACGGTGGGAGATGCAGCTCTGTTGGGAGAAGGGTCCACAAGGCATGGACACAGCCTAGTTTGATCCTCAATGTTAGGTGAACTGGCTGTCACTGCACATGCCTGGGATCACAGCCTTGAGAGGTGGTGAGTTCGAAACTGGCCTGTGCGATGCAAAACCAGATCTCTCAAAAAGAAATGTTTTGATAACGCTATTTACTGACTCATCTAATAACTTTCTTTCAGACGTGCGTGTGTTCTGCCTGAATGTGTGCATGCATGCCACATGCCTGCCTGGTACTCACAGAGGCCATCAGGTCCCCTGCAACTAGAGTCACAGATGGTTGTGAGATGCCATGTGGGTGCTGGAACTGAACCCAGGTCCTCCTCAAGAGAAGCAAGTGCTCTCCAGACCCTCATTTAATGTGGATATAATTGATCCGCATATGGATGTATATTGAGGTTTCTTTTTAATTTTCTTCCTAAAAAGCTTGGAGAAATTTTGTATATATAGCTCTAAATGACAGGAAAATCCCAAAAACTTTATCAAAAGGGAATAAATATTCCCAAATAAAGCCTTTAACCTACCCCATCCTCAAATGCTAACACTGGAATTAGGAAAATGTTTTGCTTCTGACTACAGAAGCCCTGAAGATAGCTTAATCTCTGTGGTGGGGGGGGAGGGTGTACATGCATATGTGTATGAATGCAGGCATGCACACCACAGGACCTTAGATATCAGTCCTCACCTTACACCTGTTGACTCAAAACAAAGTCTCTTGTTCACTACTGCGTGTGCCAGGCTAGCTGACCCACAGGCTTCCAGGGACTCTCCTGTGCCCACCTATCTTGCCATGGGAGCCCTAGGACGCACACTACCACATCAGGCTCTGGGGATTGAAACTCAGGCTTGTGGGGCAGATAACTCTGCTATCTGAGCCATCCAAGTAACTCCCTAGGGATACAGTAAAGAGAGTTAAAGTTTAAAGGGCACATTTGGTTGTATAAGACAATTAAAATTTGGCAACATGAATTCACAACTTTCAGGTAATTTGATGTAACCTATTTACATGAAAATAATTTTAATTGAAAAAATAAGGCCAGGCCTAGTGGTGTACATCTTTAATCCCAGTGTCTTACTTAGGGTTTCTATTGCTGTGAAGAGACACCATGATCATGGCAACTCTTATAAGGAAAACATTTAAATGGGGTGGCTCACTTACAGTTTCAGAGGTTCAGTCCATTATCATCATGGTGGGGATCAAGGCAGCATGCAAGCAGACATGGTGCTGGCTACATCTTGATCAGAAAGCAACAGGAAATGGATTGTAACACTGGGTGTAGCTTGAGCATAGGAGACCTCCAAGCCCACCCCACCCCTCACAGTGACATACTACCTCCAACAAGGCCATACCTACTCCAACAAAGCCACACTTCTTAATAGTGCCATTCCTTATGAGCTTATGGGGGTCAACTGAATTCAAACTACCATACCCAGCACTCATGAGGTAGAAGATGTGGAGCTCTGTCTGAGGCCAGTCTAGAATACATAGGGAGTCCCAGGCCAGTCAGGGCTTCAGAGTGAGATCCTCTCTCAAAAAATGAAGAGGAGGAGGAAGAGGAGGAAGAAGTAGTCATGGCTGGTTTCAGCAGCACAGCCTTTAATCCAAGCACTCAGGAAGCAGAGGCAGAATGATTTCCATCAGTTTCAGGCCAGACTGGTCTATATAGCAAGTTCCAGTCGCTATATAATGAGACTGTCTCAAAAATACACATATATATGTCATATATGTTTTATTTTTCCAAAAACTGGGAAATACAATCAACGGGGAAGAATATTCCCTCATAAGCCCAGTGTCCAGTGCTGGAATGTCCCCCAGCCCGTGGTGGCATCTCTGGGAGGCAGGTCTAGTAAAGGAAGTCATAGCACTGGGAGGATGCCCCTGGAGACGATCTGGGGACTCCTCCCTCGCCCCTTCCTGACTAACAGTGGGTGAACAGCACTTTCCTACCACAAACTCCTTACCATGGGGTTCTGACTCACCACAGATCCAAAAGAAATGGAGTCGGGCAGCAACGGACTAAACCATGACCAGGACGAATCTCTCCTCCCCTAACAGCTGCCGTCTCGCTTGTTCTGTCACAGTGGTGGGGCTGACTGACAACCGAGACTCCTCTGTTAGCACGCGGGCAGACACTTGCTGAACTGGACAGTTTCTGTTCATCACACCAGTTCTGCTCCCCATCCTCGCAGCCCTGCTGTGTGCATTAGGAAACTGATCTATATAGAATGCACCAAAGGATCTCTTTACAGTCTGGCTTCTGGCTGGCCTTGGAGAATGAGAAAACAGACAAAAGAGAAGAGAGGAGCCAAGACAACCAATCATTTCTTAGGAAAGTCCCAAGACCTGTCAAATGGTGTAACTCTGCATGTCTAATTCCTCTTGCCTCTTCAGGAAAGCCTAGAACATTCTATTCCTACACCCTTAAAATCTCTAGATTCTATAACATTCCTTGTGGTTTCCCTATATTTTGTCTAAGTGCTACAAAATAAACCATTTCCGTATTGAACCTCACTCAAGTCCATTTGCGTATGCCATCTCTATCCTGTGCTATCTTTACTAACACCTCTACCCAGATGGCTGCGTATATACATGCACACACATACATGTATCACATTTGTAATGCCTGCATTATAGTCCAACTATCATATAACTAGAGCAAATCTGTGCTTCTTTTCATTTTTCCTTATAGGTGTGTGATGGTTAGTGTTAATTGTCAAGTTGTCAAATCTTAAATCACCTGGAAGATGGCTTCTACATTCATTGTTCTCTGTTTCTGGACTATGGATATAATGTGACCTGCCATTTCAAGCTCCTGCTGCCATGGCTTCCCCACCATGACGTACTGTATCCTTGAAGTATGATTATAAATAACCCCTTCCTCCCTTTAATTGCTTTTATCATTGTATTTTAACATACCAACAGGAAAAGAAACCAAGTCAGGAATTGGTACCAAAAAATAGGGCTGTTACTGTGGTAAACCTGACTATGTGGTTGTAGTGGTTTGAATAGGAATGGCCCCCATAGGCTCATATGTATTTGAATGCTTTCTCATTGGGGAATGGAGATACTTGACAAGAATTAGGAGGTGTGGCCTTTTTAGGGGAACTTTGTCACTAGTTATAGCGGCAATTAATGAGGCAATTCCACACAGTTTATCTGGTAATTAAAAGAGGTTTATTTCAGGGGTAACCTACAACCAATAAAGGGTCGTTGCAGGATCTAGGAGAGATGAGGTGTAGTCCAGCATGGTTCTCTGGAGAATTCTGACTTGGTCTCCATTCCAGCATCCAGGATCACGAAGAGCCAAGAAAGCAAGCATATATGCATCTCAGGTCTTAAGGGGTCTCGTCTCGGCCATGCCCCAGGGGCAGGTCATGGGCAGGTGTGGCAGTTACTTGCTGCCACTTAGGAGCAGTACTTTGGGGTCAGAGCTGGAACAGCTACCCACTACATCTCCCCCTTTTGTCTAAATAAGAAAATTCTAACCTGATACAAAACTATATACAATAGGAATGATTATTAAATATTGTCCAGGAGAAATAAGGGATAATGACCTAGACAACTACAACCAACAAGAACAACATCAAACAAGAGACACATACTAAAATCCAGAGAAGTCTGGAGCATAGGTAAATGGCACATTACAGAGATCATTCCAAAAGGTGTCCTATCCTGAAGAACCTGAATCTCATTCTTAATATGTTCTAGCTAAGATATGAGAAGATTGTAACAATAACTGTTAGTCTTCAATCCCATCAAAGACCTGAGAAGGAATACAATAATACCTGAGAAACAGGAGAAGGATGCAAGCACCTTTCAGGAGTTTTGCAAGAGTAGACAGAGACAGCTGGCAGCCTGGACAGTCACCTAAAGTTTCTCAGTATCGTTGGTGCATTCAAATTGGCTCAGAAGCCCAACATTCTCTCGGGATCAGACTAGTGCTGCCAGGAGCAATCCGTGTCTCACATCAACAGAATTCTAAGTTATCAAAACATTTAAAAGACATATTCTCTAGGTCTATGAAGTGTTTGAAGATTACCTATCCATCTGACATATGTTTCTGTAAGTCTGGAGAACCTAACTATAGAAATGACAAGCATGAGTGACTATAGCTCAGTAAGTCTTCTCTACTAAAATAACTTAAGGACTAAAGCTTCACATTAACAAGACAAACAGTCTGTAAGCAGTTGTACCATCTAAGGACAATGACCTCAAAATTGTGGCAATACACAAAATAGTTTAAACAGAGGTAGGAATGTATATATAGTGCAATATGCAATATGAAAATAATCCTAAATATGTATCAATATACAAAATATCCTAAACTGAGGTAGAACATACATACAGTATGACAAATATAATTTTACATTTGTATCAATATGCAAAATATTTCAAACAGGAGTAGGAATATGTGTACAATACAACAAATATAGTTTTGTATTTGTATCAAAATAAAAGAATCCATATTACAAATTAGATAAGGCTGATATTTTACTAGATTACTTTACTAGTAAATACAATAATCTATCTTAATATCCTATACCTATCCATTCCCCTTTTTCTTTTCTAAAAAGAATACCGAGTCCAAATTTTATTGTTCCACCCCCAACCCTACAACCATCCATCCATAACCCTGAGAAAAATGAAATATTTGGGAGAGGGGCATTGTTTTCTTATAATTACTTCCTGCTGTTTAGGGGGCGATGGTATTTCTGTAGGGTCCTATAAGAAAGCTTTAGATTGTTAGGTCTCAATAGGGCTAGCCATAGAGTCTGCAGCCAGTCTCAGAAATGGATAAGGTTGTCTGAGATTCTGGCTAGACGTGTAATATGATGGACCATCTCATCTTAGAACTGTCCAGCCCCTTCCTTAAGTTTTATAGACAGAAATTAAGAGAGAGAGAGAAAGGGAGAGAGAAACCTAGAGAGAGAGAAATATATGCTGCAGCCTCACTTTTCAACTTTGGCATTCCACCACCTAACGTGACTACCAAGAATAAAATACTGGCACCTTTATCATTTCCTTATCGGCATGCCTTACACCTGAGACATCCCCTGACACCCCTTTTGCCAAGTCCCTGGGTTCCTGTTCAGGTACCATTTGAAGGAGGGGCCTGCCCCCACACTTTCCCCCAGGGTACTATTGAGGAGTGAGGGATAAGAAACTCAGATAGAAATATAGAGGAAAGAGAGAGACAGATAGAAACACAGGATAGCCTCAGGAAGGCCTGGATTCTAATCCACTGGCCCCTTCTGTCTCTTCTAAAGGGCTTTTTATAGGAATGCCAAGGGGTGGAGCAAAAGACCTCCCCCTAGCACAGCCAAGTGCAGACCCTTCCAGACACCTGGCCACCACACACATGGTCAATTCATCCCTTTATGCAGCCCTGCTGGGTAAAACAAGCTAAGATCTCACCACAAAACCTCTGTGGGCTCCCACATGTACTTACTGTATCAACATTTTCCCCCAGTGCTGAAGATTAACACCTGGACCTTGTGTAGGGTAGGCAAGTACTCAACCACTGAGCTTCATCCCCAGCCCTTTGTTGTATTAGATTCTTTGTCATATTTTACCATATATTCCAATTATTATTTAAATAAAATAAAAACGGTTGCTGTAAAGCATCTTACAACTCAGGCTTACCCCATCTCTTGGCAGCATCAAGTGGCTGCATTATGTGACTGGCCTATACTATCTAAGTGTGTAAGTGTGCTCTATGGTGCTTGTACAACTGCTGAAATGCCCTGTGGCACATGTTCCCTCGTTAAGTGAGTCACTGGCTGTTCTAAAGCACATCATTCCTTACCCCATCCACACTTCATCCTCTAGAAGGACAGTGGACCTAAAGCCATCATTCAGTAGCATTAGAGCCTCCTCTACTATCAACAGGAAATCTTTTCATTGCTAATCTCTCAATTTCCAGTGTTAGACTATCTGCTGGACTGATTCTTTTCAACACTGCTAATCTTTACACAGAAAATATATTTAAAATCTATTTCCAAAAGATTTATCTCTTCCACTGCTATCTCTTTTTAATCACTTTACTGCTAAGTAGTAGTAAAATGTCTCAAAACCAATAAAACAAGAGAATCCTGGAATATCAAATAAAATTGGCATTATAATAGTTAAATGAGAAAAGTTGTTATGCATGTTCTTGAAATTCAAAAATGTACATATGAAATCATAATCCAATTAAGCTTTCAAAATAAGAAATCAAACTAAACTCAAATGTTCTTATCTAGAAAAAAATGTTTCTTACTTAGAAAGCTGATACTCTGAGAATTTAACCCTAAAGGATGAAAGCAATAATTCATTAATATTTTCAAAAAGACCACAGCAAGATAACTTATAGGCTGCATGAATAATAAATATAAACTTTAAATTTAAATTAACACTTAAAAAGTAATTTGTAGTTTTCAAGTTATATTTTAATTACAAAGTGCTCTTTTTTAATGGTTTATTTGGTTTTTGTTTTATATACGTGAATATTTTAGCTACACAGTGCACAAATTGTGTGCAGTGCTCACAGAGGCCAGAAGAGGGCGCTTGATTCCTTGGAGCTGGAGCTAACTGAGAGCTGTGCTGCTGGGAACCAAGGGTCCTCTAGGAGAGCAGCTCCCTCTCATCAGCTGAACCATCTCTCCAGCCCCACTAGGCATTCTTAAAGTTTTCATTAATTTTCCATTTCTTTCCTGCCTTAATTAACACTTTTTGTCTGAAATAGAATCTTCTGTTTCCCAAGGTTACTCTCCAACTCTATGTAGCTAAGTATTGGGAACACAAAGATTATTGTGCTCACAGATAATATGTAGGGAAAACAAGAATGTTAAACACAGTTTTCCACCCAGAAGGCTGGAAATGGAGGTGGACTAGGTGATCATTGGGCTATCTGTATGGCCAGCAGGCTCCCCCACACAGGACCAGAGATGGCCAATAGTCTAGATGACCTCTGTGCTATCTGTATGACCAAGACCAAGATTTTCCCCGAGATCCTTAAGATAACATGTTGCTGTGGAATTGGCTCTGTATCTGTGAATGTGTTGCTCTGATTTGGTTGATAAATAAAACGCTGATTGGCCAGTAGTCAGGCAGGAAGTATAGTATAGGCGGGACAAGCAGAGAAGAGGATTCTGGGAAGTGGAAGGCTGAGTCAGGAGATGCTGCCAGCTGCCACCACCATGAGAAGCAAGATGTAAAGTACCAGTAAGCTACAAGCCACGTGGCAACTTAGAGATTAATAGAAATGGATTAATTTAAGATATAAGAATTAGATAGCAAGAAGCCTGCCAGCCGGGCAGTGGTGACGCACGCCTTTAATCCCAGCACTCGGGAGGCAGAGCCAGGCAGATCTCTGTGAGTTCAAGGCCAGCCTGGGCTACCAAGTGAGTTCCAGGAAAGGTGCAAAGCTACACAGAGAAACCCTGTCTCGAAAAACCAAAAAAAAAAA